>ML781818.1:781584-800168 GCA_009831015.1 Picea engelmannii
GAAGATCCTTCTAGAAGCGGAAGCTTCTATTAGGTCTTCTTACATCCGCCTTATTCTATTTTATTGAAAGGTCTTATTAATATTGACCTTTATTACATTTGAATACATTGATCTACCTATGTGCGGGTTAGGACCTTAACAACCAACATCATCAACTATACACCTCATGTATGTGTCAACTCATCAACTACTTGTCTCAACCATGTACCCAACATGTACCTCAACCAAAAGCCCTTATAAATTTCATCATCCAAATATGTTTTGTAACTCTGTAATAGACCCGATGTATATGATCACATAAATACAAACCTTCCTTAAATTTAACAACAAGAGACTAACATTTTCATCAAACTTTACTTTAGTCTCACATGACTAGGTTTGGATTAGTCAACAAACCTAAATTGAAATAATCATAACTATGTACTTGTAATGAATGAAGATCTAAAAATAGTACACAATGTTATTCAATGTTTTTTATGCAATTCCTCCAAGTGTCACTACTTGGAACCTCTCAGAAAAGAAGTTATAGCAAAAATGGCATACCATATTGAATTTTGGCTTATTCTAGAGAGAAAAATTGTAGAGAGTGCCTCACACGGAATATTTGTTGTATGAATCTGAAAATTGTACTCTGAATAATACAGACTGTACTCTAACCAACACATTTGGTCTTACTAAATTTGTGTCTGTTATGAATAGGTTATGACATTTTTACTCGAAACAACTGTTTTAGACTAGTTTTAGGACTAGCCACAAACCCTATTTTCCATGGAGCGTAACTCAAAAATACAATGACCCACAAGATGAAATTTGTACCAAATATACTTGATATGTTTCCTCAACGACATCCCAATTTCACAATCTGAATCATTTGAGAATTTTTTTTTATTTTGAAAATGGTGAGATGACTTGTAAATAACATACCTTAGAAAGCATCATCAAAAGAATTTATCCTCCTTTGAATTTCATCTTTCTTTACTTCACCTTCCCTATGAAATTAGGCTTAGATATCATTTGGTTACCTCTGTCACCTGTAGATATTCAATATGCTCAAGTGTGATTAAAATGAGAGAGTCTTGCCTCTTATTTATACTTTCAAGTAGCTTCCTTAAGGGGTTACCTTTTAACCATCTTAACCCACTTTCCTTATTTTAAGGTTAACCCACTTCTAACCACTTGTCTACTTAGTAATTTCTCCATTTAATTTATTATTTAAATAATTTATTTTGTATCCACTTTGATTTATAGTACACTCATCACTTCACTTTATTATTTAAATATTTTCTTCTTTGCAAACACTTTGACTACTTTGACTTTTTGGGGCTTCTAGATGACTCGAGGGTCCTCCAACTTCACATGGCCATAACTCTCTAAACGTGAGGGGTTATGTGTTGTTCCACATACCACTAGAAATGGCATGAAATGTACTATCCATATAGAATAGTATTTATACAAATATATCAAAACGCGTACCATTATCCATCAAACAAACTTGGGTGCATTACCCAAACCTGGGTTCTCCAACTTCACATGGCCATAACTCTCTAACCGTGAGGAGTTATGTGACGTTCCACATACCACCGGAAATGGAATGACATGTACTATCCATATAAAATATTCTTACCTTCAAATATATTGAAACTCATATCGTTATACATCAAACAAACTTGGGTCCATTACCCAAACCTTTGTGCTACCCAAATTCTCTACCAGACTTTCTCCAAGGGTTTACATCAATCACTATAGCTTGACATAAATATACAATATCACTCTCCAATGGTTGACATCAATGAAAAAAAACAATCCATAACAATTTTCCATCAACCTAAGCCAATTGTCTGATAAGGGAAAGAACAAGGTAGATGGAATTCATTTTGGCTATAGGGGAAAATGTTTCATTATAGTCAATTCCTTCAACTTGGGAAAATCCTTTGGCAACTAACTGAGCCTTGTGTCTTTCAACACTTCCATCTGATGCATACTTAGTTTTGTAGACTCATTTACATATGAAAATTTTTATTCCTTTTGGAAGAGGTACAAGATCCCAAGTATCATTTTCCATTAAAGAACAATACTCTTCATTCATTGTTGTATCCCAATCTGGATGACTTGAAGCTTCTGTAAATGTCTCTGGATCACAAGTCTATAAAACTTGAGACAAAAGAGAAGAGGCTTTTTGGAACTGTGAACATGTTAGACGTTAATCTGAAGGATGAACGACAAGATCACCAACTACTTCTTGTGTTGAACAGACCCTTCTAGGAAGCAATGGAGCTAGTGTTGGTGTTGGTTTAGGTTCAAAGGACTCATCTGGAGGAAGGTGAGCATGAAGAGGTGGATTTTCAACCTCAATGTCATCATCTAAATAAGAACCCATAACAAAATAAGGCATAAACTTCGATGATGGCTCGTAGGTCGAAGAAGGCACAAACGCCGAATTAGGCTCGCAGGACAACGAAGACACAAACACTGAATTAGGCTTGCAGGACAAGAGATTTTCATAAAATTTAGAATCTCTTTTAATAATAATTTCATTACAATGTGGTTGAAGAAGTATATAACCTTTGACATCTTCAGAATAACCAACAAATATACACTTCTCACTTTTAGGTTGCAATGCTTTCCTTTTCTCATCAGGAATGTGAGCCCATGCTATATTGCCAAATACGCAGAAGTGACTTACATCTGGTTTAATTTTAGTCCAAGCTTCTTCTGGTGTTATATTTTTAAGAGCCTTTGTGGGAGTGTGATTTACTATGTAGTTTGAACAGATGATGGCTTTCACCCAATACTTTAGACTTAATTCCTTAGATTGGATCACACAAATAACCATTTATTTTATCTTTCTCTCAACAACACCATTTTGTTGTGGTGTATATGGAACAATGTGTTGCATTTGGATTCCCTGTGTAGTGTAGTAGCTTGTAAAATTATTGTTTACATATTTGCCTCCATTATCTGTTGTTAAACTTTGAATTTGATGTCTAATTTTCTTTTCTACAAGGGCCTTGTAGGCCAAAAACTTGTCAAAAACTTCTCTCTTAAGTTTTAAGAAGTAAACCCAAGTACGTCTAGAAAAGTCATCAATGAAAGTTAAGAAATAATTTCATCCAGAAAAAGAAGGAGGAGAAAGTGGACCACACAAATCACTGTGAACAAGTTGCAAGGGGACTGAGGCGTTCCAAGAGGCATGTTTGTCAAAACTATCCTGATGATGTTTTCCGAGAACACAACCGACACAAACACCATCTTTGCATGAAACAGGAGGAAGAAAAATCATCATCTGTTGATTACATAGTTGTTGCAATGAGCGATTGTTTAGATGACCAAACTGCTCATGCCAACATTTTCTCAAGTCATCGCTATGAGCAACAAAAAATAATGGAAAATATGATGAACCAAAGTTGTCAAACTTGTACAACTTGGTAATATCATCAACAATTATAGTTGCAAGAACATGCTTAGGATCTTTTATATCCTTGATTACAACTTGGTGAGGTGAAAACTCTAGGGTTTTACCTTCACCTGAATGAGTGATTTGATATACTGATAGAAGGTTACAAGAGAGACTTGGAACAGATAATACATCTTTGAAATGACCATTTTCTACTTGAACTATTCTAGACCCTTCAACATTAACAACTCTATCATCACCAACAAATATTTTCTTGGTGTTACATTCATTTAGAGAAGAAAATATGTATTTATCCTTAGTCATATGATAAGATGCTCCAGAATCCATAAGCCACTCATCAGAAGAAGAAGTATTAGTTGTATTGAAGGAGAAACCAAAAGTAGAAAGTACATGTCCATGAGAAGAAGAAGAAGTAGAATCAATACTAATGTTGCGCTTCTTCATCACTACTTCTAAAGCTTCCATCTTCTTGAAAACATTGGGCTCATCAAGACCATATTTATCACAAAAGTTGCAATGTCTATCAGTCTTCTTATGTTTATATTTTTCTCCTTTGTCACCATTAGGAGCGGAAGCTGTCTAAGTGGGTTTGGGACCCTTATGTTGCTTTCTTGTTGTGGCAAGGATGTTGCTTCTTTGGATTCTTGGGTTTATATTTATGATGGACGACTAAGGCTTTGTTGGAGGTACCTACATTGTTGATCACTCCAAGTTGTACAAGCTTATCTTGATCTCTAATCAAAGAATCACAAAATGACTCAATAGTGGGTTTTTTATAAGTTGTCCCTAGAGTCTCTTTCATGGCATAAAAGGTAGATACAAACACTGAAGATGCACTACCTAGCTTAGAAACAATAAGATAGATGCAATGCTCTTCATCCATCTTTATCCTACATTCTTCACATAAAGTTAAGAGTGTTTTAAACTTAGATAGATAGTCTTCAATGCAAGAAAAATCACTTGGATTTAAAGTCAATACTTGATTTTCTAACTGTTGTGCTTGAATAATATTGTGTTTACAAAACACAAATTAAATCTTTTCCCAAGCTTCATCGGGTTTATCAATTTTTTGAAGGTGGAACCTTAAATCAAGAGAGATGGACATTACAATTAGTCCACATGATTCGTCATTCCTATTAGCCCATTTGAATTTCTTATCAGCATCAATAGGTTCTATTTCCTTTTCCATGGTAATCCAATACAAGCCTTTACTTCTTACTAAATCATCCATATGAGATTTCCATTGGAAGTAGTTGGTACTAGTAAGAAAAAGATTACTTGAAGAATTCATATTAAATATGTCTATAATATGGATTTAAAAACTAAAACTGATGATCTAGATGGAAAGATCTTGGAAAATTAGACGGTTTTAAAAAAAAACGACACTGAAGACAGACTTCGGATGCGAAAGTTATGCCCTTTTAAAAATTGCATAAATGGTAACCAAAGGACCATGTGATGGTGTAAGTTTCTTTATGAAGTGACTCGCTTTTATAAAAATAAGTGGGGTTCACTTTTACAATGAAGTTACTTTATAAAAGAAAAGCATGAAGTGACTCAAGACCTCTTACTCAATAAGGAAACTTTTAACCAAATCGGCTAGAAAAACATATTTATTGTTTAGCAAGATGATTGGGGGTGTTGGTGTTGTTGTTGTGGAAGACGGTCTTGGAGAGGCTGCTAAAAATAACTCTTTTCACACAAGAAAAAAATTTCACTTCTTGATGACAACAAGGGTTACATCTCGATTAGCTTACCCAAAAAATGCATTTTTTCCTATTTGTTTATGATTTTCCGAGATCGCACGGGGCACAAGGAAAAGAGCATACATAGATCTAAAAGAGTAGAAACTCGGAAACAAACAATATAAAACCAAAATAAAACCGAAATAATACTCTGCAAAAAATTCAAAAAGGGCGTATTCAGGCCTTATACCCCCAGATCTAGTTGAAATGGTTGTATCTTGGGAAAACATAAACCTTTTCGAGTGAAACGAAAAAGCATTCCTAAATGAAATGAGTGCTCCATATGCAATGTAATAGTCCTCTCAGCCCAAAAATGTATGAAAATTGCAGAAAACAAAGATGAGACAACTCGGCTTCACGATCTCAATCTACAATAGGAGCGGGTCTTCAAACATGCTCTAATACCATGTTCGACAACACAGGTATTAGAAAAAAGGATGATTACCTTTAGTAACCACTCACACAACCATATTAAATATCAACACACCAATTTTTTGATGTGGTAAAACCCCTATGAGGAAACATCCACGGCCCCAGCCAACGCGGCCATTTCGAGCAGTTTATTAATGTAAAATAAAAAGATTACAAAGAGATTTTACAAGAGAGTTTCTCACAATCGATCATCGAAAAATGACCCTCCGTTCTCTTTAAATAGAGATCATGGACCAATCAGGTGTTAAGCCACATATCAATGGCCATTAAGATCAATGAGAATATGAATCGTCGGATCACTCTATGTCGGGAACATATCATGACCGTCAGATTTCCTAACTACAAATGCATACTAATGCATACTAAAGAAACACACTTTTACCTAACGACACATTAGACCAAGTAGATCTTAACTAACTCCTAAGTTTATAAATATCCTAACAAGTTATGCCCTCACTTTTACAAATAAGTTGGTTTATGAAGTGACCCACTTTTATAAAAATAAGACTTTTACAATGAACTTACTTTATAAAAGAAAGTTGCATGCAAAATAAATAACTTTAAAATAAAATATTAAAACTACTTATAGTGATTCACTTTTATACTTGAAGTGAAATACACTTTACAATGGATGCATGAACTTAAAAAAGAAATAACAAAAAAAAGACTTGAGCTCAAGACCTCTTACTTAATAAGGAAACTTTTAACCAAGTGAGCTAGCAAAACATATTGTGTTGTTTGGAAGGAGGGTTGTTGCTGTTGTTGGAGAGCGTGCTAAAAAAAACTCTTTTTACAGAAGAAAAAAAAAATCTTCTCGATGACAACAAAGGTTTTTGTTGAAGATGGCCTTGGTGAGAATGCTAAAAAAAACACTCTTTTCACACTAGAATTTTTTTTCTCTTCTCAATGACAACAAAGGTTAGATCTCGATTAGCTTACCTGGAAAATGAGTCTTTTTCTGATCTGTTTCTGATTTTTCGAGATTGCACAGGATATGGGGAAAAGAGCATACTCAAATCTAAAATATTATCAACCCAGAAACAAAAAATAGAAAACCAAAATAATACTCTACAAAAAATTTAAAAGGGGCGTATTCAGGCTTTATACCTCCAAATCTGTCTGAAATGGTTGTATCTTGGGAAAACATAAACCTTTTCAAGTAAAAAAAAAATCAATCCTAACTGAAAAGAGTGCTTTGGACGCAATGGAACAATCCTGTAATCTCATAAATGTATGGAAATGGAAGAAATTAGAGATGAGGAAACTCAGCTTCATGATCTCAATCTACAACGGGAGCGGGTCTTCAAACAGACTTTGATACTATGTTCAACAACACATGTATTCCAATAGAGGACGAAGACATTCAATAACCACTCACACAACTAGATCAAATATCAACACACCGATATTTTGATGTGGTAAAACCCCCATGGGGAAACATCCACAGCCCCAGTCAACGCGGATACTTGGAGCAATTTACTAATGAAACAAAAAGATTACAAATATATTTTACTAGAGATTTTGTCACTATCGATCATTGAAAAATGACCCTCCATGATCTTTAAATAGACATCATGGACTGATCGAGTATTAAGCCATGGATGAATGTAGTCTTTAAGATCGAGGAGAATATGAACCGTCAGATCACTCTATGTCGGGAACATATCGTGGATGTCGGATTTCGTAACTACAAATGCATACCAATGCATACTAAATAAATACACTAAGAAAAACACTTTTACCAAATGACACATTAGACCAAGTAGATCTTAATTAACTTCTAAGTGTCTAAATATTGTAATAGTACTAGGTTGTTGATGCCCAGAAAGGTATGTATGTTTGAGATTTGATACAAGAGGGTGACTACAGGTTTAAAGGTATGTCTATATGCATATTTTGAGGGTTATATGTTGGTGATGTTATTGTGCATGTTTGAGGCATGTCTTTGGTATCTTTTCGAGACATTAGCACATGCTTGAGGCACATATTATGTGCATGGTGTGAGGCATATGTTTGGTACATGGATGAGTTACATTTCTTGACGATATTGATGTATGTTTGAGGCACTTCTTGATGAGGTTATGACACATGTTTGAGATACATGCATTGGATTTTTTGGTACATGCTTAAGGCAGGTTTGGTAATGTTGGTTCTTGGTTGAGGTACATCATTGATGCTATAGTACTTGGTCTATGGCATGATTGAGACATATCATGAGTTATATGGTATATGGTTGAGGTACATCTCTTGGTACATGGTTTATGGATGTTGGAACATACTTGAGGCACATGGTTTGAAGTACATCTTGGCTACATGGTTGAGTGATGTTATGGTACCTTTGTATCTGGGTGCTATAGGCACATCCTTGTGATGTTGGTACATGGTTGAGGTATACACTTGGTATATGGTGACATATGTATGAGGTACATTCTTTGGTGCTTGATTGAGACACATAATTGATAGTGAACAAATAACACTATTACCAAACTAATTTTGAGGAAATAGACATTGAAGCACTATTAAATTCAAGGAAATGTGGTTCAAAGTGGAGGTCATCTCTATTCCAAAACCATGGTCCCACATTCCCAACCTTCTTATCAGAATTTGGATTATGAAACTTAAAATAAATAAAGAAGACTTTATAATAAAGACTTATTGTGTATGTTGGAGTCCACTAGGGTTTTATCTGTATGATCAAAGTTATTAATTTGATGGTCAAAGCCCATTGAATATATTGATCGAAACAATTTTTTTATATTCATGGAACATTTCAAATCTTTAGCCCTTAGTAGCTTTCAACTTAAATCAAAATGTTGGTTTCGATTTGTAGATGACATGTTTGTCATCTGGCCTCATGGTGAGACCAACTTGACCTCCTTTCTCAATAATATTAATAACTTATCCCCCCAAATTCAATTCAATATGGAGACCCAAAACACAACTCTATCCCCTTCATATAAGTTCTCATTTCTCGTCGTCCTGATGGATCCCCCTCCCATCAAGTCTATAGGAAGAAAAATCACAATGAAAAATACCTTAATCCCAATTCCCACCATCATCCATCTCAAAAATTCGTTTTCCTAAAAACCTTAGTCACTCGAGCCCTCTACATTTTGCCGCCTCAGTTCCTTACAAAATAAAAGGCCCACCTAACTAAAAACCTTTTTTCCAATGGTTACTCTCTCACTCAAATCAACCAATCTTTCTTCTTAGCCAACAACCCTAACCCTAAACCTAAAATCACGTCTTCCTCCGCCCCTCCTCACAATCTCATTTCTTTGCCTTATATCCAGGGCACCACCAATCAGATCTCAAAACTTTTAGCTAAGAAGAATATAAAAACCGTTTTCAAACCCTTCAAAACCTTTAAACAAATTTTCAGATCCGCTAAAGATAAAACCGACTCGATTCTTTGCCCAGGTGTTTACCAAATTCCTTGATCTTGTGAGAAATCTTACATAGGTCAAACTGGTAGAACCTTTAAATCCTGGATAAAAGAACATATACATGATACCACCTACAACCGTGTTTCCAAATTAGTTGTTGCGGAACACTTTTTTAACTCCAAACACCTTATTTTCTTTGACCAAACCAAAATATTAGCCTCTTCCCCACATTACTCCTCCTGGATCATTCACAAAGACCTGGAAATATAAAAAACACCCTAACAACTTCAACCACGAAGATGGATATAAGTTGAGCCAATCATGGAAACTGACCATTCATCGCCTGGACCATTAATCTTCCTCCCTCTAAATCTTGTGCCAGTCATTCTAAATTTTGTTCCAATTCGTATCCAACCTTCCCTTCCTCTCTTCATCTTCGGCTTCTTCCTGCTCCCTTCCTCACTTCATTTCTCTTAATTTCTCTGATCTCTATGTAAGCTCCTCACCTCATTTTCCAATTGCATGAGGGTCTTCCTTGTTCTTCCTAATTCATATCCTTATATATTTGAATTTCAATTTGAATTCTTTTCATTTTATTTTATTAAAATTTTATTTTAATTCATTTCATCTCATAGTTAATCCATTTTTAATTTAATTTAATTCTTCTCATTTTTAATCTTTTTTTCCCTTTTTTATTCTATTTTCATCAACTTGGTTATCTTAAGGTTTATTTTAATTCTTTAATATTATTTTTCATTCCTATTATTTTTATTTTATCTACATTTATTCTCAATAGCTATTTTCATCTATTTCCCTCTTTTGTACCCTTCCTCTCTTAATCTATAAATACAAACCTCAACACACTATTTTCCACTATAAGAGCTTTTTATGTCCCTCATGATGGATGGAAACATTAGACATTTTGAAACCTCATACACAGTTTAATCCAGAAAAATTTCTACAACAATTTTCTTATAGTTGTTGATGAAGTGATCATTGATATCTTGCAAATGAACTTGTAAGACATTGATGCATTTAGTTTTGAAGTCTTCCTTTTCTAAAGGAGGATGCATTTTCTTTTGGATTGCATCTTTAAAATGGCTAAGCTATCCCAACCAAGAATATGGTTTATCCTTCTAGTAATCAAATACAATGCCTCTCTTTGTGAAAAGTTAGCCTTTAACATACTATTTAAGATAAAAAAAAAAAAAAAACACCAAGCTACCATGGATTTTCTCTAGGATAACCCAACCAAGAACATGGTTTATCCTTCTAGTAATCAAATACAATGCTTTTTTTTGTTTGTGAAAAGTTAGCCTTTAACATACTATTCAAGAAAAAAGAAAAAAAACACCCTACCATGGATTTTGTCTAGGATAAGTTGAATAACAAAATGTGAAGAAAGCTTGCAATGCAAATTGGGCTCTCCCATGGAGAAAATACATAGACAATGGATCACAACAGGGCTCAAAAACCCTAACTCATAGAAACCCTCGTTATGAAAATTCTTGCAGAAACACAAACTTGCAATGGTTCGCCCTTGCTGATCATTAATTGTTCCTTTGCTATTCCAAAATCTTTAGACAAAAAGCCACCTAATCGGGGCCCTGGCCTCAACTTTTTCGAGACAAGGTAGATGGTTTGATATCAAAAGGGCTATGGAAATGTTGACCAAAGTGTTTTTTTTTTAAATAATTAAAAAAAGGCAATCGAAGTGCATGTAAAGGTATTGTGATGATTATCAATCAATCTATAATTTAATCTATTTTAGCAAAAAGCTGATCGTCACCATCGTGAGGAATATAGAGTGGGAACATCCTTTCATCTTCAAAGGGTTTAGGTATCGTGATGAGCATCAATCAGTGTATAATCACCATCTTGATTTTGACGAGACGACCAATATCCAGGGGGAACAGATTTTCTTCAAAGGGTTTAGATAGAATATAAATTATTTAATTAATCAGGCTATATTATAACCATGCAAAACAGAAAAATACGGCAACATGTTGGAGACCACTGTAGTATTAAATGGTGGGGAGACGTTGATTTCCACAATTCCCTGACTCTTATGATAAAATGGGACGGTAGGGGCCGCCTCTTCTCTACTACTTCCAAATAAATTACTGTGAAACCTCTTACTTTTCGCATCTGGTCGTGTCTTCATGCTGCAAGCTCAGTTAATGTGCTGCGACCTGCCTGCTGGTTTCTTATCAAATTCTCCCCACGAATATTAATGGGATTTGTAGTCTTATATTCAATATAAGATTCCTTCTGCTGGATTTGACCGCTTCCAAAATCAAATCCAATTCTATCCCCGATTCCTTCCTTTCCATTCCCGAGACTCGTCGATTCCACAGTCAAAATTTCTTGATTACAAGTAGTGTTTGAAATCCTTGATATTCTTCTATCTGCGCCTCATGGATTCGTCGCATTCATGGTGCCCGCTGCAGTACAACGAAGATATTGTGGTGGAGGTGTTGAAGCATCTGGATGCGAAGTCTCTGGCCATGGCGGGCTGTGTAAACAGGCAGTGGAAACGTGCTGTGGAGACGGAGAACCTGTGGGAGGGGGTTTACAGAAAGCACTGGCCTGCAGCTGGCGAGTCGCAGAATATGAGATCTGTGGTGATAGCGCTGGGAGGATACCGCCGCTTCTTTCTTCTGTGTTTGCGCCCGCTTCTCTATCGTTCTCTTCCCACCAGAACCTGCAACCACGACGGATTCATCCCTCTCTCGCTTTCTCTCTTCTCCATGGATTGCTACGAGCGCCTCGGCAGAAACAAAGGCTACTTACGCGACGATGAACCTTTCATGGCCCCCGTTGGCCGCTACAGGATGGGAATTTGATGCTGCTCACTATCAAAATCCTCCTGTAATTTTGCAGGGCCTCCTCAATAACTCCCATTCGGATCAGTTATTTTCCCTTCTTTATCAATCGGCTTTCTTCGCTTCTGTGATTTGTAATGGTGGATGCGGTTGCTTATTTTTGCTGTACGCTATTTACAGACAGTTTGGCTTTGTAATTTGGAATATTTTCAGTGGTGTGATATATGATTGACGATATTGAAATATTTGTTTTTCATATAATTTAACAATTCAACACCGATATTGAATTAAATTTTGATCTGCTTGTAAAGAATCGTGTTATACTTCGTATTTAGTAGCAAAGATCGTGCAGATTCATATTCAAGAGATTATCATGTTAAGATCAGTGGTCATTGTGTTTACAACCACAAATTATTCCACTCATTTTTAATGGGACCAATATAAGGACATTTTGTAGTGGTATTTTGTAGTGGTTTTGGTCATTTTGTTTACAACCACGAATTATTCCACTCATGTTTAATGGGACCATAACAGTTGACTAATTCCAATATAACTACATTTTGTAGTGGTTTTTCTATGTAGTGGTTTTGGTCATTGTGTTTACGACCACGAACTATTCCACTCATTTTTCATGGGACCATAACAGTTGATTAATTCCAATATAACTGCTTTTTGCAGTGGTTTTTTAAGTGGTATTGGAGTATGATTTATTATTGCTTTTATTATTATTGTTAGTTGATAAGATAGATTTTTTCAATGTATAATATAAAAAAAACTTCATAATAATAAAATTATCTCCCTTAGAGACCAATATTTTTATTTTATTATTAGACACAAATATATTTATTTGTATTTTAATGATTATAATTTTTAATTACTTATTAGATAAGACAATGTACTTTAAGACAATATACTATAATTAGTTTTGATTTTCTTAAACAAATTAAAAATACTTGATTAAGTTTATCTTCTCAAGTGATTTCTTTTAATTATAAATAAACACTAGCACAGTCGCAAAGTGGTTGGTGAATGCAGAAAGTTATCTGGATGGACAACACTCTGGTGAATTGAAACGTAGGGACAGCTGAAAAACACATAGAGCTGAGGAAATCCAAAAGTTAATCTTAAATGTGGTAATTCCAAAGGTTAATTAGTTAAACATGGCAATCATATGGTGGTACAGTAATTTCTTAATATGATTAGGTAAATGTTAAAAAGTAAACAGGTTAATTAATGCATTCAAAAATACAAGGAAGTTATGAAGAGTAAATCACATTCATTGATTTGGGAGGATGACTAAGAATATTCTAGCATTTTCAATTGTTAGCCATTAGATTAGAATTTTAGATTAAAAGGTGATTAATTGTGCCCATCTCCAATAGGTATACGCCTTTCAGCGTAATAAACATTAAATGTCTAGGTTACACACTTTACAAATTGATTATATGCTCTGCTAATTGAGAACATCCAATTATGAGCTCAAAATTACCTTTTTGTGAAAAATCATATATTATTTAATTGAGACCAAAATCATCACAAAACTTGGAATTATCACCAAAGACTAAAACTAGTAATACCAAAATATGTCCTACTAATAAAAACAAATCTAAACATGCATTAGATTTTGAATGAAGAAATGTTAATGAAAAGTCAAAATCCCTTAACAAATTATCACAAAAATCTACCAAACTTTCAAATAATCCAAAGAAAAAAAACTAATGTATTCAGATCCTATATATATGCATCTACACCCATATCTATGTAGTGGTTTTTCTATGTATATATATATGCATCTACACCCATATCTATGTAGTGGTTTTTCTATGTGGTGATTTTGATCATTATGTTTACAACCAAGAATTATTCTGCAGATTTTTCATGGAACCATAACAGTTGATTAATTTCAATAGTGGTTTTTTAAATGATATTGGAGTATGGCTTATTATTGCTTTTACTTGGAAGATAGGAGTCACTTTTAATAGATTTTCTCAATATATATAAAAAAAATCATAATAAAATAAAAAACTTTATAATAAAATTATTAAAGACAAATATTTTTATTTTATTATTTACATAAATATTTTTATTTTTATTTTAATAATTATAATTTTTAATTACTTATTATATTTATTAGATAAGATAATGCACTTTAGTTTTAATCAAATTTATCTTGTGAAACAATCTCTTCATATTATAAATAAACATAAATATTAAAAGTCTAGGTTATACACTTTTACAAATTGATTATGTGTTGTGCTAATTGAGAACATCCAACTAAAGTGATCAAACATTCGTGGGTTAGATTATCCTCTTGATTTTGAGATCAATACTATTTCCTCATTTTTAAAAATGGGTTGCTTTTAGGTATTTGAGATTTCCTCACTTATGTTTTATCGTATTTTTTTTTTTTTCATATGTATGGATTTTATACATTGTAGTTTTATATAGGATATAGGGATATTGGTTGAGGTTAATTGTGATTAATAGAATATTGAAAATGAATGTTTAACTTATGGTTGTTGTTTTTAGTTATTGTTATTTGTGATTATTAAGCTATGACTTTTCAATAAATTGAAGATGGATTTGAACAAATTATATTTAATAAGAAATTTAGTTATATCTTTTAATAGTTTATTGTGAGTTAGTGATATATATTTCAGATTTGTTAACTAAGTGGCTTGATTGAGAAAATATGTTTTTACAAGTTGGTTTTCAATATAAGTTCAACATTTGGGAGCATTCCATGAGCTCAAAATTACCTTTATGTGAAGAATCATACCACTAGCTAACTCGAAGAGGGGTTCTTTCCTAGGAAATCTCAAAGAGCTAGAAGTAAGGACTTAGGAGACCTATTAGCACCCAAAAAATGACAGAAAAACTTTACCCTAAATTGAGACCAAGATCACCACAAAACTTGGAGTTATCACCAGAAAAACTTTACCCTAAATTGAGACCAAGATCACCACAAAACTTGGAGTTATCACCAAAGACCAGTGGTATAATGCCAAAATATGTCCCAATACTAGAAACAAATTTAAACATGCATTGGATTTTGAATGAGGAAATGTTAATGAGGAGCCAAAATCCCTTCACAAGTCATAACAAAAATCTACCAAGCTTTCAAATAATCCAAAGAAAAAGAACTAATGTATTCAGATCCTATATATGCATCTACACCTAGATCTATACTATGAGGAAAAGATGTGAAAAAAATTCCAAGATAAGTGGTGGTTTAATATGCCAATATTCATACTTGGATAAAACAAGAAGTTCCATAAACCATTTGTTCACCCTTAATACCTTTTGGGAGGATAAAAAATGTAATTTATATCAATCAAATTGGTATAATTCAAAGGAAATATCAAAAATATAGAAGTAAGGAGACCTATTGGTGCCCAAAAAAGGATAGAAAAACCTTACCCTAATTGAGACCAATATCGCCACAAAAATTGGAGTTATCACCAAATATTGGTAGTCTAATGCCAAAATATGTCCCACTAGTAGAAACAAAATATAAACATGCATTTGATTTTGAATGAGGAAATGTTAATGATGAGCCTGTATCCCTTAATGAATCATCACAAAATTCTACCAAGCTTTAAAAGATTCCAAAGAAAAAGAACTAATGTATTCAGATCCTATATATGCATCTACACCAAGATCTATACTATGAGGAAAATATGTGAAGAAAATCCCAAGTTAAGCGGTGGTCTGATATGCCAATATTCATACTTGGATAGAACAAGAAGTGTCATAGACCATTGTTTCACCCTTAAAATCTTTTGGGAGGATGAAAAATATAAGTTTCTATCAATCAAATCAGTATAATTCAAAGGGAATCTCAAAAAGCTATAAGTAAGGAGACTTATTGGCACCCAAAAAAGGATAGAAAAACCTTACCCTAATTGAGACCAAGAGCGCCACAAAACTTGGAGTTATCACCAAATATTGGTAGTATAATTCCAAAATATGTTCCACTAGAAGAAACAAAATCTAAACATGAATTGGATTTTGAATGAGGAAATGTTAATGAGGAGACTGAATCTCTTAATGAATCATCAGGAAAAGATACCAAGATTTCAAAGAATCCAAAGAAAAATAACTAATGTATTCATATCCTAAATATGCATCTACACCAAGATCTATACTATGAAAAAAATATGTGAGGAAAATCCCAAGATAAGCGATGGTCTGATATGCCAATATTCATACTTGGATAGACAAAGAAGTGTCATAGACCATTTTTACACCCTTAATACCTTTTGGGATGATGAAAAATATAAGTTTTTGTCAATCAAATCGGTATAATTCAAAGGCACTCTCAAATGTGCCACATTGAAGTAGCGTATGAGGTATGATGAGAAACTAGCCTTAAGAATATGGGATCATGTGATCAACCAGTTCCATTAGGAACACAAGCATCTTGACATGAAATCCTTGGATTTCACAAAGTTTAGAGGAACTTGTTATATGAGGGGATAAGTTGTTCATTGATATGAATTCCAACTCAAGGAGATTTTTTACTAGTGAAGTATCAAATTCTAGAACCCATTTGAATGGATTGATTCATAATGGGTCTATGGCCTACTCATAAATAGTAGGGAATAGAGAAAAGTCATATCGAGAAGCCCCAAATACGACCATTGAGATGGATGACAAAATGAAGTTGACTGCATAAGATAAGAATCATCACAAAGAATATTGGGCCCAGAAAAAATAAATGAATCCAAGTAGGATGCATAAGAATAGGGAAAAGAGGAAAAAAAACAAGACAAAAAAAGTGGAGTCGACAAAAGAGATTAAATTTGAAGAATTTGAACATAGCTAACATTTGCTACACATGCAATATAGATAAATACTCATGGAATAACTATTAGTTTAGCACAAAGAAACAAGGTCAACTTCATGATAAAAAAGGGGATCAAGGATATTGTAATTATTACAAAGGAGGGGATTGATATTGAGAGCTTCCATAGGGTTAAAATATTTTTGAAGCTCAAGATCAAGGAGGTAATTGTTTCATGGTTACTATGGTTAAAGGAAGAAAATCCTGTAAATTCTTTACATCCGAAGCATGTGGACACGTGACCAAACATTGTATTTTTAGTATTTTGGGACAAGTGGTTTATTATCTCCATGGTCCCAACACAAAGGATACACAGGACTATTTAATATTTAAGAAACATCCAACAAACAACTTCCAGATAATCCAACTTGTAGAAGAGGACCCCATGGAATCTTTTATCACAACCAAATGTAGGAATGATGGGTATGGAAAACCTAGATGCAACAAAGAGCCAATACAAGATAAAGTGGTTCATGAATTTCTCATCAAAGGTGATTTTTTTTTTTTTACTAAAATGATTATTTTTTGTACTTAAAAAAGGTGTTGCAACCTCATTGGTAAGCATGAAAATACAAAAAACAAATATTGATTAGAGGACAATTGTCCAAAAAATCCTTCAAAATTGGTTGATTTTACTATATATATATATATTCTTCCTTCATAGAGGAGATCCAAAAAAATTGACTAGTAAAAACCCTATAAAAGAATCCCAATATCAAAGTGTTTTTGCAATACATAATAAAACCCAAGTTTGGGAAAAGAAATGACCATCGTGTTCTTCATTATGGTTCTTAGATGATGGCCTATATTCTTGTTCCATCCCTTCCATTTCCATTCTCCCAAGATCTTTATGTGCTAATTTTTTCTCGTATCCTTCATCTGGAACTCAACCAATTGATATCTTTTGAAATGAAAATGTAGATTGAGAGATTTTAGCCAAACTTGTTATCATTTGTTGAATCACTCTGCACTCTACATCTAGTTTCTCTATTTGGTGTTTTTGTTGAGTTACCAATTCAATAATTATTTCATACTCATGGTTATGAGCTTCTTCCTGAAAAAACATTCTCATGGTTGCATTGAATATGGATGTATGATTATTAGATGATAGGCTCTCATGCCTCCTAAATACATGATGAATTCTCATGATTTCACAAATAGATAAATGACCAGGATGATTATGGCTTTGCGTCTTCCCAAATTATGATTATGTGAATCTCAATTAAAAGAATTTTGACTCTTCTAGTATGGCACAATATTCCCCACCTTGTTTTCCAATATATCCTTTTAAGTATTTGTGAGTGCCTCTAGAACCCCCAAAACCCAAACTAATATGTCTACAGAGTTGAAAACATAGAAAAGTACCTCTAGTTCCTTAAATTTCCTAAGAAATGGTTGCCAACATACCTATGGAATGAAACAGATGTAATCCTTCCCTAAGTCATTGGGCTTGTATGAGAGTTCTCAAAGAGGGGAATGCCTTGTACACTCCAAGACATAGAAATAACTAGGAGGTGAAGTAACCAAAATATCTTCCAAAATTATCATGTTTATTCCCATCACTGGTAAAAACAATAACATATGACCATGTTCCATAATAGATTTCAAAGTGTGGGAAGGTACAAAAGAGT
Source organism: Picea engelmannii (assembly GCA_009831015.1). Classification (NCBI taxonomy): domain Eukaryota; kingdom Viridiplantae; phylum Streptophyta; class Pinopsida; order Pinales; family Pinaceae; genus Picea; species Picea engelmannii. The sequence continues at coordinate 799,865 of ML781818.1, forward strand.
TGAATTGCCTTAAGTCTCATCCTACCATATTGAATGCATAATGCCACTTGTCTATGAGTGTTGGATGTATGGAAAACTTATGGTTATAAGTCATGAATGATATTAATAGATAAATGATGAAATTATCTCTCCTATTTCCCATAATTTTCTAGCCTCCATGTGAGAGTCTTTATTATCTAACTTATTATGTCAATGAACACTATTGCATTAATCCATCTCCTGAACCCTCAAACATATTCTCCTCTGGACCATATTTCCAATAAATAACCATGTTAAAAGATATAGTCGACCAATGTAGTGTAAC
>ML781818.1:805011-821541 GCA_009831015.1 Picea engelmannii
GATTATGTGTTGTGCTAATTGAGAACATCCAACTAAAGTGATCAAACATTCGTGGGTTAGATTATCCTCTTGATTTTGAGATCAATACTATTTCCTCATTTTTAAAAATGGGTTGCTTTTAGGTATTTGAGATTTCCTCACTTATGTTTTATCGTATTTTTTTTTTTTTCATATGTATGGATTTTATACATTGTAGTTTTATATAGGATATAGGGATATTGGTTGAGGTTAATTGTGATTAATAGAATATTGAAAATGAATGTTTAACTTATGGTTGTTGTTTTTAGTTATTGTTATTTGTGATTATTAAGCTATGACTTTTCAATAAATTGAAGATGGATTTGAACAAATTATATTTAATAAGAAATTTAGTTATATCTTTTAATAGTTTATTGTGAGTTAGTGATATATATTTCAGATTTGTTAACTAAGTGGCTTGATTGAGAAAATATGTTTTTACAAGTTGGTTTTCAATATAAGTTCAACATTTGGGAGCATTCCATGAGCTCAAAATTACCTTTATGTGAAGAATCATACCACTAGCTAACTCGAAGAGGGGTTCTTTCCTAGGAAATCTCAAAGAGCTAGAAGTAAGGACTTAGGAGACCTATTAGCACCCAAAAAATGACAGAAAAACTTTACCCTAAATTGAGACCAAGATCACCACAAAACTTGGAGTTATCACCAGAAAAACTTTACCCTAAATTGAGACCAAGATCACCACAAAACTTGGAGTTATCACCAAAGACCAGTGGTATAATGCCAAAATATGTCCCAATACTAGAAACAAATTTAAACATGCATTGGATTTTGAATGAGGAAATGTTAATGAGGAGCCAAAATCCCTTCACAAGTCATAACAAAAATCTACCAAGCTTTCAAATAATCCAAAGAAAAAGAACTAATGTATTCAGATCCTATATATGCATCTACACCTAGATCTATACTATGAGGAAAAGATGTGAAAAAAATTCCAAGATAAGTGGTGGTTTAATATGCCAATATTCATACTTGGATAAAACAAGAAGTTCCATAAACCATTTGTTCACCCTTAATACCTTTTGGGAGGATAAAAAATGTAATTTATATCAATCAAATTGGTATAATTCAAAGGAAATATCAAAAATATAGAAGTAAGGAGACCTATTGGTGCCCAAAAAAGGATAGAAAAACCTTACCCTAATTGAGACCAATATCGCCACAAAAATTGGAGTTATCACCAAATATTGGTAGTCTAATGCCAAAATATGTCCCACTAGTAGAAACAAAATATAAACATGCATTTGATTTTGAATGAGGAAATGTTAATGATGAGCCTGTATCCCTTAATGAATCATCACAAAATTCTACCAAGCTTTAAAAGATTCCAAAGAAAAAGAACTAATGTATTCAGATCCTATATATGCATCTACACCAAGATCTATACTATGAGGAAAATATGTGAAGAAAATCCCAAGTTAAGCGGTGGTCTGATATGCCAATATTCATACTTGGATAGAACAAGAAGTGTCATAGACCATTGTTTCACCCTTAAAATCTTTTGGGAGGATGAAAAATATAAGTTTCTATCAATCAAATCAGTATAATTCAAAGGGAATCTCAAAAAGCTATAAGTAAGGAGACTTATTGGCACCCAAAAAAGGATAGAAAAACCTTACCCTAATTGAGACCAAGAGCGCCACAAAACTTGGAGTTATCACCAAATATTGGTAGTATAATTCCAAAATATGTTCCACTAGAAGAAACAAAATCTAAACATGAATTGGATTTTGAATGAGGAAATGTTAATGAGGAGACTGAATCTCTTAATGAATCATCAGGAAAAGATACCAAGATTTCAAAGAATCCAAAGAAAAATAACTAATGTATTCATATCCTAAATATGCATCTACACCAAGATCTATACTATGAAAAAAATATGTGAGGAAAATCCCAAGATAAGCGATGGTCTGATATGCCAATATTCATACTTGGATAGACAAAGAAGTGTCATAGACCATTTTTACACCCTTAATACCTTTTGGGATGATGAAAAATATAAGTTTTTGTCAATCAAATCGGTATAATTCAAAGGCACTCTCAAATGTGCCACATTGAAGTAGCGTATGAGGTATGATGAGAAACTAGCCTTAAGAATATGGGATCATGTGATCAACCAGTTCCATTAGGAACACAAGCATCTTGACATGAAATCCTTGGATTTCACAAAGTTTAGAGGAACTTGTTATATGAGGGGATAAGTTGTTCATTGATATGAATTCCAACTCAAGGAGATTTTTTACTAGTGAAGTATCAAATTCTAGAACCCATTTGAATGGATTGATTCATAATGGGTCTATGGCCTACTCATAAATAGTAGGGAATAGAGAAAAGTCATATCGAGAAGCCCCAAATACGACCATTGAGATGGATGACAAAATGAAGTTGACTGCATAAGATAAGAATCATCACAAAGAATATTGGGCCCAGAAAAAATAAATGAATCCAAGTAGGATGCATAAGAATAGGGAAAAGAGGAAAAAAAACAAGACAAAAAAAGTGGAGTCGACAAAAGAGATTAAATTTGAAGAATTTGAACATAGCTAACATTTGCTACACATGCAATATAGATAAATACTCATGGAATAACTATTAGTTTAGCACAAAGAAACAAGGTCAACTTCATGATAAAAAAGGGGATCAAGGATATTGTAATTATTACAAAGGAGGGGATTGATATTGAGAGCTTCCATAGGGTTAAAATATTTTTGAAGCTCAAGATCAAGGAGGTAATTGTTTCATGGTTACTATGGTTAAAGGAAGAAAATCCTGTAAATTCTTTACATCCGAAGCATGTGGACACGTGACCAAACATTGTATTTTTAGTATTTTGGGACAAGTGGTTTATTATCTCCATGGTCCCAACACAAAGGATACACAGGACTATTTAATATTTAAGAAACATCCAACAAACAACTTCCAGATAATCCAACTTGTAGAAGAGGACCCCATGGAATCTTTTATCACAACCAAATGTAGGAATGATGGGTATGGAAAACCTAGATGCAACAAAGAGCCAATACAAGATAAAGTGGTTCATGAATTTCTCATCAAAGGTGATTTTTTTTTTTTTACTAAAATGATTATTTTTTGTACTTAAAAAAGGTGTTGCAACCTCATTGGTAAGCATGAAAATACAAAAAACAAATATTGATTAGAGGACAATTGTCCAAAAAATCCTTCAAAATTGGTTGATTTTACTATATATATATATATTCTTCCTTCATAGAGGAGATCCAAAAAAATTGACTAGTAAAAACCCTATAAAAGAATCCCAATATCAAAGTGTTTTTGCAATACATAATAAAACCCAAGTTTGGGAAAAGAAATGACCATCGTGTTCTTCATTATGGTTCTTAGATGATGGCCTATATTCTTGTTCCATCCCTTCCATTTCCATTCTCCCAAGATCTTTATGTGCTAATTTTTTCTCGTATCCTTCATCTGGAACTCAACCAATTGATATCTTTTGAAATGAAAATGTAGATTGAGAGATTTTAGCCAAACTTGTTATCATTTGTTGAATCACTCTGCACTCTACATCTAGTTTCTCTATTTGGTGTTTTTGTTGAGTTACCAATTCAATAATTATTTCATACTCATGGTTATGAGCTTCTTCCTGAAAAAACATTCTCATGGTTGCATTGAATATGGATGTATGATTATTAGATGATAGGCTCTCATGCCTCCTAAATACATGATGAATTCTCATGATTTCACAAATAGATAAATGACCAGGATGATTATGGCTTTGCGTCTTCCCAAATTATGATTATGTGAATCTCAATTAAAAGAATTTTGACTCTTCTAGTATGGCACAATATTCCCCACCTTGTTTTCCAATATATCCTTTTAAGTATTTGTGAGTGCCTCTAGAACCCCCAAAACCCAAACTAATATGTCTACAGAGTTGAAAACATAGAAAAGTACCTCTAGTTCCTTAAATTTCCTAAGAAATGGTTGCCAACATACCTATGGAATGAAACAGATGTAATCCTTCCCTAAGTCATTGGGCTTGTATGAGAGTTCTCAAAGAGGGGAATGCCTTGTACACTCCAAGACATAGAAATAACTAGGAGGTGAAGTAACCAAAATATCTTCCAAAATTATCATGTTTATTCCCATCACTGGTAAAAACAATAACATATGACCATGTTCCATAATAGATTTCAAAGTGTGGGAAGGTACAAAAGAGTTGAATTGCCTTAAGTCTCATCCTACCATATTGAATGCATAATGCCACTTGTCTATGAGTGTTGGATGTATGGAAAACTTATGGTTATAAGTCATGAATGATATTAATAGATAAATGATGAAATTATCTCTCCTATTTCCCATAATTTTCTAGCCTCCATGTGAGAGTCTTTATTATCTAACTTATTATGTCAATGAACACTATTGCATTAATCCATCTCCTGAACCCTCAAACATATTCTCCTCTGGACCATATTTCCAATAAATAACCATGTTAAAAGATATAGTCGACCAATGTAGTGTAACGTCCCCCCAGCTTAACCGAGGAACATTAATACGCAGAAATACACATAAAATCAAAATTTTATTCTACTAATTAATTCATGTAGCTTACCAGCTATAATTTTTACACATATTTAACTAGTTTTTTATACCCATAATGAAATGCATCTACAATGTTCTAAATGAACATGAATGAAACTATTAAACACATTCACAACAAAAAATAAACCATTCGCATACACAGAGTTAAGAAAAACTATCAAACTCATGGAATAACTCATAAAATAGATAAACACTTATCTTTTTAAAATGTTTGTGTAACTAGCTTCTTGGAAAGTAGATTCCACCTAACCATAGACTTGCTATTCCAAATCTCAACAATAAGTCACCCCCGATCTAGAGATAGGAATCCACAAATTAAGGGTGCCTCTAAGAGTCCACTGACAACTCAATATCCCACAACCCACTGGTATTCTCCTACAACTATCTTGAATTTCCTCCATATCTCTTCCTCTTGACTTTCCCAACCCAAGGAATGTACCACTTCATTGCTCTCAGTCCATCAGGCATCCCATTTGTTTATTAGGGTCTCTCTATAATAGGTAACAAAGAATATCTCTACGGGGAACTCAAGGGAACTCACTGCCAGGAAAAGCACCAACAAAAACAACAACAACCACTTGTTGTTATAGTACAACTCACTCAGGATTCACTCTTCATGTTTGATGACCTATCTCTTTAGTCTTCAGCTCCGAAATGATCCAAAAATGCTCCAGCATGCCACCAAATTTTCCCATCCTTCTTGCTTCAAATCCTAAGAGATTTTTCCATATCATTTTCTTGTTGTTCATGAAAAATTGAATGTGTAAAAACTTCCTGTTACTACCATTATGAATTTCCTCTATTTTCACAAGATAGTTAACTGCTCAGTTTGCCCAATGTTGATTGTATTTTAGCCCCATGCTTCCAATAACTATGGGATATGACTCTCACACCCACCCTCTTACATGAGTTTAATGATTTTTCTCTCATACACTCAAACAAAAAATAGAAGGTTTCCCCCAAATGATATTAAAATTTAGAAACATGGGTTTGAATTAATACCCATAATCAATTTCCCCTTTGGACCCCTCTTAGGCACTGCCTAACCATTCACCCTTTCTTATGGATTAATCATACCACGTATCTATCCATATCCCCAATAGTTGGTATTACATTATATTTATTACAATTTAGAAAATAAATTTCACATATTACATCACTTGGCCATAGCCACATTCATATCTACATTATGCATTAATTAAACTAGGGATTATAATGGAGATGCTACATTCCTCCTCCCCTACAATTGTGCATTGTCCTCTATGAACCACACTATGCCAATATATATATATATATATATATATATATATATATATATATATATATATATATATATATATATATATATATATATATATATATATATATATATATATCACAATGCTTAGAAAATATAACAAAATTATGCAATATTTACCCTCCAACAGAAGTCCCAAGCATTAATCTCTCCTTCTTCTCAACCTACTAACCCAAGAAATGTGCCCCATTTAATACACTCATCCCATTGAGTTGCAACATTCTTTTATTAGGGATATCAACACAGGTGACCAAGAATTTATGAGATGTGGTTCCTGAATCTAGCTACCCAAAAATGGAGTCTTGCATTTTTATCTTCTATTTTCTTCAAAATTGACAAAAATTGGTGGGTATCCCCCCCACATAGTTTATTCATGTTATCAAGTTGCATATTTAGGACCATAGTAGGTCCATTGAAACTTTACCATCCCTATGGATTTGTTTCAGAGCACTTTGACTTTCCGATCCAGGATGCATACTAGTTCCACCTAGAAATCCCCTTCATTTTCTACCTGGATCACAATCCAATCAATTATGTGGTTAGGTTGAGGAACATATTTCTTTAATAATGATACATGAAATAAATTATGAACTCTCATGAATGCAGACAATGCTAGAATGTATGCAACTGGCCCTATCTTCTCTAATATTTCAAAAGGCCCTCAATATCTTCCTACCAACTTCGGTAGAAACCCAATATTATAAAATAAAAATCTTATTTCACTTTTAGGAAAGCATGTTCTCCAACTCTAAAATATCTAAAAAAATTGTTCTTGTATTCATAATTTTTTTGCCTGTCCTAGGAAGCCTTTAAATTCTACCATATTCTTCATCTTCTCTACCATTTCCCTTAACAAATCTCTCATAATGATGGATTTGTCTATTGGGTTATCCCATATCACTAGTGTGTTAAACTTCCTACCATATAAAGCTTCAAATGGACTCATTTTCAATGAGGCTTGATACCCGTTATTATAAGCAAAATACCATTAGTGTATATAGTCTTCCCACTTTGATGGCTGATCCATCACATACATCTTGAGCATGTCTTTGATTATCCTATATTTTCCCATCTGAATATGGGTGATACATTGTACTAAGATTCATATTTGTCCCAAATCCTTTGATCAAACCTTGTCAGAATTTGGATGTAAACTTGGAATATCTATTTGAAACTATTTCCTTAGGAGCTCCATGTATCCTGACAAATTCCTTCATGTATATCTCTACAATGTTTGTTTCCTTGTGTGTTGTCTTTATAGGAATAAAATGCATTTCCTTAGTCAATTTTTCCACTACCAATAGGATGGAATCATGTTGCTTCATTGTTTTGGGAAGCTTTGTAATAAGATCTATTGTGACAACTTCCCACTTCCATTCTGAAATGGGAAATGGTTGTAGCATCCCTGTTGGATGCATGTGCTATGTTTTTACCTTTTGTCACTCTAGAAACGTGGCTATGTAGTTATCCACCCCTTTCTTCATTCATGTCCAAAAGTATTGGCTCCTTACACCTATAATGGATTTTTGATATCCTAGGTGCCTAGCATATGGAACATTGGGTTTTCTCTCAGCACTGTATTTTTCAACTCAATTGAATTTGGAACATACACCTTACCTTTTTACAAGAGGATTCCATCCTCTTTCAATTCATAATTTTTAAATTTCTACTGTAAATTTCTTTGATGTAAGTTTTATTTTATTTGTAAATAATGTTGATGTGAATTTGTTGCCTCAAGAATTTTATCTTTTAAATATGTTATGTACATGATGATGGATGAAACATGCACTTCATGAGATCTTATGTTGAGTGTGGCAACCACTTGAATTTATTTTCATTTGATATGTTTAATTTCAAAGTCACACGCACTAAGAAATCCCAACCACCTAGTTTGCCTGACATTTAATGTTGGCTATCCAAATAAATGTTTCAAATCACAATCGTATTTTGCTAGCTCAAATTTCCTCCCCACGAGCTAATGTCTCCACATTTTTAATACATGTACAATGATTGCTAACTCATAGCATAACTTCTCTCATGCTCTTTCAATTTCTTGGAATCATAGCATACCACATGATCCTTTTGAATGAGGACTCCATCGATCCCTTCCTTGCATGTATCCAGGAACACTACAAATTCCTCATCTACATATGCAATATTTAATATGGATGCACTTGTAAAAAAAAAATTCAATTGCTGGAAAATCTCTTCACATTTTGGAGTCCATTCAAAATTCACTCCCTTCTTTGGCAAGGAACTGATTAAGCTTGCAATTTTTGAAAACCATTTTATGAATCTTCAGTAATAACTGACAAGACTAATAAATGATCTAACTTATGTCACATTTATTGGTTTTTCCCATCCTCTAATGGACTCTATATTCTTGGGATTGACTGTTATCCCATCTGCTGGTATGATATGCCCCAATTAATGGAACTTCTTTTGATAAAAGAGGCACTTACTTAACATGGAATACAATTTATGCTCCCTTAAAACATTTATCACTAGTATTAAATGATTCACATGCTCCTCCTTACAATTATAGTAGATGATAATATCATTTAAGAAAAAAATTACAAACTTTTCCAGGTAGTCACTGAAAACTCCATTCATCAAACACATAAAAACAGTTGGGGCATTTGATAGTCCAAATGGAACTATCATGAATTCATAATTCCCATACCTTTTTCTGAATGTAGTCTTTCTAATATATTCTTATTTTATTCTCACTTGATGATAGCCCAACCTCAAGTCAATCTTGGAAAATATCCTTTCCCCTTTCAGTTGGTCAAACAAGTCATCAATCCTTGGTAAAAGATATTTTTTTTTTATGGTGGAATTATTTAGCTGTCTGAAAACAATACACAGTCTTAAGGTCCCATCTTTCTTCTTCAAAAAAATAAATGGGGATACAAAAGGTGACACACTTGGGTATATATAAAACTTCTTCAAAATTTCTTCAAGTTGCATCTGCAACTCTTTCAATTATGGTGTTCCTATTCTATAGGCTGTCTTGGACACTAGGGTAGCTCCTAGCACCAAATCAATAGATAAATCAATGTATCTCTTTGGTGGAAATCCTAGAATTTCCTCAAAAACATATTTAAAATATCTCAAGACCGAATGGTATTCAACACTTTCCACTTTATCTCTAGCTGCCTCTTCCATGTGGGTTGCAAAAATTTGACATCCCTTCCTGGAACTCTTTTTCAGCTGCATGGCTGAAATTTCTCTATCAATTACACTTCTTGAAATGGCTTGAATCTTTCCTTTCTTCCCTTTCTCATCAAGACAAGTTATTTTCTTGTTGTAACAATCTATGATGACATGGTTTTTTTCCAACCAATCCATGCCAATTAGACAGTCATATGAACCCAAAGGCGTAATTTTCACATCTACCTTTGGGTTGAGTCCATTCATGTCTATTGGGAAATATTTAACCAACTTATTGATCTTTCTCTTAGCCATTGTGGCCAACTAAACTAACCAAGATTTCTTATGCTTACTCTTTTGGAAGTGAAATATTTCAATAATATTAAAGTTTATGTAACTATGGGTAGCTCCAAAATCAATTAAAATTTATATACTTTGATTATTTATCTTACCTTCCACTTCAATCATGGGGGGCTGGTATTATGCTTGCTTGTTTTCGAAGGTTACATAAATCCCTGGTATGCCATGTCTTCCATTGTTTGAGCCTCTTGACTGTTGTGGACAATCATCATTCCTTTTACTTTGTGAGGGAAGTCCCTATACAATTGATTCCCCTCACATCCCCAACATTGTACAAGTTGTTGTCTTGTCCCTTTTCCAAAATAATCTATTGTATTTCACTCAATTTGGGTTGACTATCCTTGTTGATTTTCTTAGGAGTCATTTTTGAAAAATGGTTTCTTAAAACCTTTTTTCCTTTGATCCTTCTTTCCTTTCATCTTCTCATTCAAAGTCATTTGGAAGACTTCCCTCCCTCCACTCTGCTCATAGAGATGCTTTTCTCTCCTTATGGCTTCCTCCAAATTATTGGGGTTATCATATTGTATAATGTCACTGTACAAAGTGGGTAACCCACTAAGAAACATTTGTATTTTGACCTTTTAATCCTTTATGAAGTCCACTTACTTCAACAATTCAAATAATATCTTCTCATACTCATCTATTGTCATGATTCCCAACTTGAGTTCAAATAACTCCTTCATATTCCTTTCAAAGTAATGCTAGGAAAATTATTTGTCTTGAAAATATCCTTTGAAATGTCTCCATGAGATCCTATTCTCATGAAGATGCTTGGTTTTATTAAGTTGATCCCACCACATGGCTTCCTTTCCTTGCGAATAGTAGGTTGAAATTATTGTTTCTACCCTGGGGGGGTAATAATGCAGCTGGAAATATTTCTTCATTTCCAACAGCCAAGCCTCAACCTCCTCTCTCTTCCTCTGCTCACTATTGAAATTTGGTGGCTTAATCTTCCTTAGTTCACCTTGCAAGATGTCTCCCTTAGGCCTTCTCCTCTATCTCCTAACATGAGACACGCTTGGATCTCCTAGTGGAGTGCTCTAGGGAATGGTGGCTCCTACTCCTACTCCTTGAATGTTAGTCGTTCCCATGCTCATCCCTTCTACTATGAGATTTGGATGTTGTCACTTGTTTATCACTAACTTATTTCTTTATGACAGAGTCCTTATTGGCTTGTTTCTACAACATGTTCAAGATCTGTAGTATTTCTTCCTGATCTTTCATAATCTTTCCATTATCATCCCTACAACTCTTTAGTTCTCTTTGTAGGATCCTCATATTTACAAGCTCATGTCTTTCTCTTCTTACATTAGAATCTATCTAAGCATTTTCCATGCTGACATGCAAGCCTCTAAATTCCTCCTCATGAATTTAGGACCCTTGGACGCATTCCATTTCTTTGGTTCTCATATAAGAACATAAATTATTTTATTAACCTCTACTTCTGTATAAAATGTGCATGCAAATAAATTTATGTAGACAAAAATTTATACAAACAATTTTGGAAAAGAATGCACAAAGTTTTCTTCCCTTTTCATTCCACCACTCATATTTGTTTTAGTTGATTGAAAAATTTTCTACTCAAATCAATCTCCAGGGATAATAGGTGGATTTTCCTCCTTAAGAACTTTCCATCGACTATCCATTTTCCCAATTCTGAGTTTCGAGTATAAAGTTATGGTCTTCATAAGTTTTGACCATTTTTTCCTTTTCAACCCTGTATGCTACATGTGTCCTCTTTCTCTCCCAACACATTTTTAGATACCCAGAATTCAAATTTGGCTCCATGGATGACTTATATAGTCCATAACCTTTCCATAGATTGCTCTTGGTGATCTGAAAATGGAAAAGGTTTGTGTGTACAAGTTTGCAAGTGAAATAGTTATGTGATTTAGGAAATTGGATCAAGTTGAAAACACATAAACTTAATGAGGTTTTTTACTTAACATGATCATCATAAATAGACATAAAAAACCATCATAAACAAGCACATAACACAACAAAATGATAAGGGAGTTCACCCCTCTCTTGGGATACATATCTTGGTCTAGATTCCAATGGATCATTTTCATTAATGCTCAAAGTGTAAAAATCAGTGCTTTACAATGCTTAGAATGAAAAACAGATGGCTTCAATGGCTCCAAAATGTCCAAAAACTCCTAGATGGGCTCTTCTTGCACCTGGTTTGGCCAAAAAATGAGAAGAATACCCTTCCTGGAAGTTTGTCCCCAATAGCTTGTTGTACCTCCTCGCCAAAACACACCCTATCAAAACTTAACCTAGATCCATGCATTTCGCATGCCAAAAAACCAACGTGCACACCATTCAACAATTTGTGGAAAATTTTCATGTCGTTAGGATGACTGACACCTTTTCCGGCAGAGGTTACAGTTGTATGCCCCCCATGTGGCCATGTTTTAGTGCTAAACCCAAATCCATTGGCTCATCATTGTAAATTCTTCCCCAAAGGTCATATGGTAGAGTGGTAAATCTTGTGACCGAGAGCTGGGGCTAAGCCCCAACCCTTTGTCCACCCGGAAAAGGTTTAATGCAAGTTTAAATTTATGTTTTAAACCATATAGTTAAGAACCAACCATGGGTGGGCTGGTAGCTCGACCCTTGCCAAGTCTTTTTCCATGCCCATAGAGGCCACGGGTTCAATTCTGGTGGAGTCCCAAACTTTTAAACCAATAACGGGGTGCCACATGGTGGACCTTGGTTGGGCCATGTGGCACCTTTTCATTCACCATGAACATGCCACATGTCAGCACTAGATTAGTCCTCGAAACCCTGCCAACTCAGCACCTTCCACGTCAACATCTGCCAACTCATCCTCTACCACTTAAGTCATATAGTCATACGATCAACTGACACATGGACTATACATACTGTGCATTCATCATTTTTTTTGCCTATTTGGAAAAGTGGACAGAACGATCTTTGTGTGAGCCTGTTCAAGTTGTGTTGGGATCATGCGGATGAGATATACATGAATCCATTTTCGATAAATTCTGAGCACTTTGATTTTTGAGCATTTTTTTGATCCCTTGGATCACTCCTCCCCATTGGGAAGCTTTTGGACCTCCAAAATACTACTTTAAGTCAATATGAAGATGAGGGTACCTTTCCCTCACCTTTCCAACCTCAATCCATCTAGATTTTCTTGGATTTTTTCCTTTAATACCAACACAAAGGTATTCCACATTCCCTTGTTTTGAAGTTCTCATCCTCCTATCAAGGATTGTATCCTCATGCAATTCTGAAAGATATTCTAGTGAGAATTCATCTATGGAAGGAATATTAACATGCCCTCCTTGATCATCAATCAAAGGAGGCTCAAACAATCTCAAATTCTCAACATTTAATGAATGCATATGTTTGCATATAAGGAGGCAAATCCTAATGTAAGACATTGTTACCAATATTTTCAAGAATCTTGAAAGGTCCATATCTAATTGGTTTCATTTTTTTACCTTATCCTTTAAGCCTCTCTTTGCTAATGTAAAGCCAAACTTCATCTCCAACTTGGAAACAGTGATCACCACGATGCTTGTCATGTCTTGTATTGTACTTGGCTTGGCTCTTTTCAAACTATTCTTGTACCATTTGATGCACCAAGTGAATATGTTCAATCAACGTCTTTTCTCTATCAATGTCATAATGACCATCAATAACAATATCCTTCCCAAAGATAAAATCTAAAGGAGATTTTCGAAAATAACCAAAACATGCCTCAAATAGAGATGTTTGAGTCAAAGAGTGCTTAGCTTGGTTATAAACATGTTGAATGTAGTGTAGGTGCTCATCCCAAAGCTTAGGATGTTTGTTGCAATAACCATGAAGAAGATGTACTACTGTTCTATTCACCACTTTTGTTTGACCATGAGTTTGTGGATGAAAAGATGTGCTCTTTTTTATCTTGGTGTCCATGAGTTCCCATAAGATTGACTAAAATTTCCCAATAAATTGATAATATCGATCAGAAATAATGGAGTTGGGAAACCCAAAATGTACCCTAACATGATGAAAGAACATTTATGTCGTTTGTTCAGTTGTAACTTGCTTCTTACAAGGCATCAAAATACATATTTTGCTAAAATGGTCGACCACAACATAAAGATAATCGTGATTCTTTTTATACATAGGTAGACCTCCTACAAAGTCCATGAAAATGCTTTCCCAAGGATGAGAAGGAACCAGAAGTGGAGTATACAAACCCAATTTTCTACTGCTAGGATTACTTGTAGCACATAAAGAACATCTTGTTACATAACTGGAAACACTTTCATTCATTTTAGGCAAATAGAAATACCTTTGCAAATTATCCACCATCTTGCCTACACCAAAGTGGCGAGAAATAAGAGAAGAATGTGCTTCCCTTATGATGTTGACTCTTTCACCCTATGGAATACATAGCTTGCCAAGATGATACAAAATCTTATCATGCACATGGTAATCCAATTCCTCAACTTGGTTAGAATGACACAAAGTTTCATAAAGCTCTTTAAAATTAACATCTAAAGTATAATGTTCAACATAACACTCATGCATGGTAGAATTATGCTTAAGAATAACTGAAGCACTAAAAATATGCCTAGAAAGCATATCAACAACTTTGTTATAAATGCCTTTCTTATACCTGATAATCAAGTGGAATTGTTGTAGGAAACCCATCAATCTGAAGTGCCTTGCTTGGTGTATATTTGTTTGTGATTGTAAGTATTGCAATGGTTGATGATCTGTGTGAATGGAAGTTTCATTTCCCAACAAATAATGTTTCCACTTTTTCACACTTTTCACCAATGCATACAATTCCTTATAGTATGTAGGATAATTAATCACAAAACCATTACAAGTTTTAGAATGAAAACAAATGGGCTTACCATGTTTCAACAAGACTTCTCCCATTGCATAATTACTTGCATCTGTTTTGATATCAAATGGTTGTCTCAAATCAGGAAGTGCAAGAACTGGAGTTGAACTAATCTTCTCCTTCAATGCATAACAATCTTTTTTCTCTTGCCTCCCCATTGGAAAACTTGCTTGATGCTTGTCACTTCATGTAATGGAGTTGCAATTGAGGAGAATTTAGCAATAACATTTCTCCCATATTGGGATTCTCCCTAAAAGATTCTTACCTATGTTACATTGTTGTTCTTGGGTCAATCCAAAATTACTTTGACCTTGGACGGTCTATTTTCATTTCTCCTCCTCCAACAATATGTCCAAGTAAACAAGTGAGGTCTTTCCAAACTCACATTTATACATCTTCAAAAAAAAAAATTCTTTCTTCAAGACATATAAAACTTGCTTTACATGCATAACATGCTCTTCACGATATTTTATAAATATCAAGATGTCATCCAAGTAGGAAATCACACAATCATCAAGAAAATGCCTTAAAACATCATTCATGACTCTCATGAATGTAGCAGGAGCATTACAAATCCGAAATGGCATAATCATACATTCAAACAAACCTTGATTTATTTTGAAAGTTGTATTCCATGTATCTCCTTCAACAATCATAATCTGATGATATCCACTTCTCAAATCCAAATTAGTAAAATAATTAGCATATTTCAATTGATCAAGCAAATCAACAATTCTAGGAAGAGGATAATGATTCTTTACCATAATCTTGTTCAAGGTTCTGAAATATACACACATGTGCCATGTACCATATTTCTTTGGTACTAAAACTATTGGTGACCCACATGGTGATGTGCTTGGCATGATAACCCCCTTTTCAAGCAACTCTTGGATTTGTTTTTTAATTTCAGCATTCTCCATGTTTGACATCCTGTACATACCAATGTTTGGAAGAGGACAATCTTGCTGCAATTGTATCTCATGTTGGATACCCCTTTTATGAGGCAATCCTTTTGGTTCCTGAAACATCTCATCAGATTGGTTAACAACCTCATATAAAACAGATTTTAACTTTGCATCACAACCTTGGAAAGCTTCTTTTTCAACATTGTCTTTGGGTTTGATCATCAAGAGTACAAAGTTCTTACTAGCATTGACTAATCTCTTAATTTTTCCATCATTTACAAGTGCCAAATTAAACTTCTTTGTATGTGCTCTAACAATGTACTCAAATCCATTTTTAAACAAATGATATTTGTTCTCATGATGATGAAATATGGCTCTCCTATCATATAAATATGGGCTTCCCAACACAATACCACAAATATCCAATGGAATAACATCAAGATCTACCTCATCTATAAATTTTGTAGTGATGGAAAATCTAAGTTTACATCTTCTTGTCACATGCAATTTGATATTGTCACATATCCATCCTAGAGGATATGGTTTAGGATGAGGAGTAGTTTCCAAATGCAATTTATTAACGATGTCTTTAGATACGAGGTTTGCGTGAGATCCAGTATAAAAAAGAGTATCTATCTTGGTATGCTTTGAAATAACCCTTATGTGGAAAAGATCTATTCTTTCCTTTTCATGTTGAGTTTCATTGAGGCTACTACTTGAAGAACTAGTACTTGCAATAGAATCCTTACCTTGAAAACCCATGGCTATAATTTTTGTTTCATCTTCCGAATCATAACCTAAATCATGTTGTGTAGTTGTAATAGTCTTTGGTTTCCCTTTGTTGTTGAACTTTTTGGGTCTCATTTCAAGATGAAGTTTCCAACAATGATCTTCATCATGGCCATATTTTGAACAATGTTTACATAAGAGTTTCTCTCCCTCTTTCTTGACTAAAGCATTCTTTCTTCCATTTCCTATGAATTTCCTCTTTCCCTTGTCTCCTTTAACAAATGGCTTCTTGCTTCCCTCTTGAGGTTCATTCCTCCCTCTTGATTCCAAATGAGTTTCTTGTACAAAAAATTCATGTAGATTTGTAGGGTTAAACATAAGTATTGTGTGTCTCAATTAGGTATGCAATCGTCCAATGTATTTGAGTAAAGTTTCTTGAGAAAATAAATATATACCCAAAATCAAAGCTCTTCTTCTAAATTCTTGAGTGTAGCTTTGCACACTTTTCCCTTTAGCTTGTCTAAAATTTTGCAAATCCATAATAGATTTTTGCATGTATTCTAATGGATAAAATTTCCTTTTAAGTGCAACAATAA
>ML781818.1:853792-867195 GCA_009831015.1 Picea engelmannii
TTCCCATGATTTTTTCCCTCTTTCCTCACTTTATTTCAGTGTATCTTTTGTATTTGGGTACCTAACATGGCCTCGTTTCTAGGACCCATTCTTTATTTTCACCGTAGTGATGTTCAAGGGTGGTGTTGGAGTTAGTTCACACACCCCTAGGATTTATTTTTCCTAATTTTTTTCCTTGTTTATTAGTCATTATTAGTTGTTATCCAGTCTCCTATATTTTAGGAAGAATATTCCTCTAGGGAGAATATTCTCTTCATTTTTCACTTCAATTTGACTAGTTGGGTAGAGTCTAGATGTTGCATTGGTTTTGTCACCATGCAACATTGGGATAATCACCAACTAATGCGCATTATCCTTGGTATAATCAACAGACTGGCACATTACCCATTATTCCCTGATCTCCTCCTCACTTCACTCTGTTTCACTCAGTTAAATGAAGATTGGTAAACTAGTTAACTCAGCTAGTTGGTAGTTCACTCCCGTAACTACCTAAGAGACTAGACTAGGTGGCAGTTTACTCCCGTAACTGTTGATGTGTGTCCAGATCACTCTATACCACCACTATGTTGCATTGGCTTCTCCTCCAATGAGAATTATTTGAGTTATACATAGTATATCATGTGTAAATTATTCATTATTCATTATGGTTAATGAGAATTATTCCATTCTTTTTCTCTTGATTTTTATTTCTCAATTTCTCTCTACAAATGTGTGTGGTATTTTATAGCTAGATATATTCTGTGCAGGTTCAACATATTTACATAGATGACTACACTAGAATGAGATGGGTGGATTTTTTATAGAATAAATTAGAAGCAATTGATAACTTTAAGGTATTTAAAGAACTAGTAGAAAACAAAATTGAACTTAAAATCAAGTGCTTATGATTACATAATCGAGGTGAGTTTACCTTAGATGAATTTGATAAATTCTATGAGATGCATGGAATAAAAAGATAATTTTTAGCATCCAGGATGACATAGAAAAATGGTGTGGCAGAAAGAAAAAAACAAGATTGTGCAATAAATGGAAAGAACTATGTTAAATGACTCCAAACTATCAGAAATGTTTTGGAGAGAAGAAATACATATTTTTGTTCATATTCTAAATAGATGCTTTATTAGAACAAATCATGATAAAACACCATATGAATTGCGGAAAGGTGGACATGTAACAATTAATCATCTCAAAGTATTTGGGAGTAAATGTTACATAAAGAGAAGTGAAGAGAATTCAGGTAAATTAGACTCCATAAAAGCTGAAGGAATATTTATAGGTTACACATATGATAGTAAAACCTATATATGCTACAATATAAGGTTGAAAAATATAGTAATGAGTACAAATGTGAAAGTGGATGATGAAAAATCACAACTCATAAACTAGATTTCAACTGAAGAAAAATGCAGAAAGGAAGATGAATATCCAAAACAAGAACAAAATGAAGAGGAAATGAAGAAGAATATGTACGAAAGGAAGAAAAAAAAGAATAAGAACAACAAGAACATGAGTATCAAGAAACAAAATATGCATATGAAATAGAAATACATGACACAAAAAATCCTTCAAGGTATGTACAAAAGAATCATCTTGAAAGTCAAATTCATGGAGATAGGAGTGCAAGACCTCAAACTAGGAGAAGAATAAATAATCAAGTAAAATATTCCTTAGTGTCTAAAATAGAGCCTCATAACTTTGAAGAATCCAACCAAGATAAACATTGTATAAATGCAATGAATGATCAATTGGACCAAATTGATAAGAATGAAACCTGGGATCTTGATCCTAGACCCAAGGATAAGAATGTAATAGACACTAAATGGATTTTCAGGAATAAATAAAATGAAACTGGGAAGGTAGTGAGAAACAAAGAAAGATTTGTATGCAATGGATATGCTCAAAATGAAGGAGTTTATTTTGAAGAACGTTTTCCCTAGTATCAATATTGGAAGCAATCGTGGTGTTTTTAGCATTTTCTTTATACAAGAACTTTAAAATCTATCAAATGGATGTTAAATCAACATTCCTAAATGGAAACTTAGAGGAAGAAATACACATTAAACAACCTAAAGTATTTTAGTTATCAAAAGATGGAGATTATGTGTGTAAACTCAAAAAGTCCATCTATGGCCTGAAACAAGCCCCTAGAGCTTGGTACTCCATACTGGACATGCATTTACATCAACAAGGATTTAGAAGAGGATATGCATATAACAAAATCTACATCAAAATGGAAGACAAATACATGATCATAATTGTTGTCTATGTGGATGGTATAATATATGGAAGTAATGACAAAAATCTAAGAATTTTTTTTGATGAAGAGACGTAGAGTGAATTGAAGATGTTAATGATAGGAGAATTATCATTCTTCTTAAGACTACATATCTCTCAATCAAACAAAGGTATATTCATATCTCAATTGAAATACACTAAGGAGATGCTCAAGAAGTTCAAAAAGGAGGATTGTAAACCAATCAACACCCCTATGACCACATGATGCAAGCTCAACAAAGAAGATGAATCCATGGAAGTAGATAAAAAATTGTGTAAGACTATGATTTGTAGCTTACTGTATGTAACAAACTCAAGGCCAGATGTGATGCAGGTAGTTGGAATTTTTGCAAGATTTCAATATGGACCAAAAGAATCTCATGTGTAGGAAGTCAATAGAATATTCTAATATCTAAAGGGTACTTCAAACTATGTACTGTGGTATATAAAAGGTGAATATTTTACCTTGAAAGAATACACTGATGTTGATTGGGAAAGATGTGTAGATGACCAAAAAAACACCAGTGGAGGTGCATTATTTGTAGGAAATTTCCTAGTTTCATGGTTAAGAAAAAAGTAGTCATCAATCTCTCTATCAATTGTAGAAGTCAAATACATTGCAACAACATCTTGTTTCACACAAGTTCTTTGGATGAATCACACTTTGCAAGACATTTAGATTGATTAAAAAAATCGATCTCCATACTATGTGATAAGATCAGTGCAATAAAAATTTCTAAGAACCCTAACATGCATTCAAAAGAAAAAACATACCTATCAAGTACCATTTTCTCAGAGAACATGTTGAAAACCGAGTTGTAAAGATAGAATATGTCCTAACAATGGAAAAAATTGCAGACATATTTATGAAACGAATACCCATAGATACAATTGAGTATCTCAAACAAAATATGGGAGTCATTCCCATCTTTTCTTAAGGTATGACATCTTCAATTGAGAGTTATTGGGAGATAAAAAAACAAAATATTAGGGGGAGAGTGACGAAATGAGGAAGTGGTACAATAAATATGAAAATAAAGAATCGTTTTAGTGGGAGCGACCCCATAAAGATTCTTGAAGAAGAAAAAATGCAGGGGGAGATACACAAAAATAATAAGGTTGCATAACAGAGAATAAATGGACTGATGTAAGAAGGTGTAAAACCATTTTCCCATTGTTGTCAAAGGGGGATAATTGTAGAAAGAGAGATGTGCATGAAACACAAATGGATGAATTCCAAAATAACCAAGTGTTTCCATCAATGTCAAATGGGGCTTTTGTTGCAATGATGTTGTCATTGATGTCAAAGGAATACTTACAGGTCCAAGGATCAAACCCTGGATAGACAAAAGAGGCATCTAGAGTATATGTTTGTTTTGGAAAGAATGATGAAATGTTTGTGTTGTAGGATATTGTGTGAAAATTATTGCTATGAATTTAAATTAGATTGAGGTTGTGGAGGTAAAGAAGAATTAATCCTTTGTTGTGTGAGTAGATCGAAATCGATCAGAGTCGAATTGATTGCATAAAGAATTCATTCTACGGGTTAAATAAAATAGACGTTGTAGATCATATCAAGACTAACCTTTTCCAAAATCGACGACCGATATTATGTCATCAGGGCTTGCCATATTGGGTCTCAAACTCTACTAAGTAATTACCGACAATGATATGCTTGGTAATCATGTCAACGAAGAATGAGGATGAATATGATGGGTCAAATAAAGTTAAGTAATCAATGGTGAGGATCAATTGAAGGAAATAAAATCAACGGTGTATGCAACGACAAGATCAACGATTAGAGAGAAATGATTATGGAATTTTTTTATTGGAGTAGAAGTTTCAGAGTGGATCCAATTTCATTAGGGCCTAGCAGATCGTTAGGACATGAATAACCCAAGAGTGCATCGATACTATGAAGAACCGACAATGATATCTTAAGAACCCGGTCATGGCTCGTGGTATTATGAAGAGACAATGTCAGCATATCAAGATCAAAATATTCGTTGGGCTTGATATATTGTAGATGTAGATTAACAATTCATTTTTTCTCAATGATAAAAGTTTCGACGATGATCAAAACTAAAGAAATTTTCAACTTGATCAATGGTGCATATTGAAATCCTTAGTCAATACCAATGGTTGAGACTTTGTCGTCAATGCTTTCCATATTGGAGACTCAAACCCCTCTTAGGGATCACCAAAAATGATGATGAATGTAGCCAACCATGATGCTTGGTCATCTCCATGAAATATGCCATATCATAACCATGTAATCAACAAGCATAGAGCCACGTCAGTTCCATGTCATCCAACACTCATTGAAGGGGCCATGTGTTATACTTCGTACAGTTCCATGTAGCAGTACCATTATTCTTCTTGTCATGAAAATACAATACCCATGTCAGATTGAAGCATGCAAGGTTAAGTTAGCTCTATGGGGGTGATTAAATTCTATAAGTCCATATTGACCATCTAGAATGGTTGAAGTGGAACTATATCGTTGGGATTGTTGGGGTTTGTAATTTCTCCAGTAAGGACATGTCAATTATGACGCCTTCTGGGGCTTGGTTTCCAACCGAGGTTCCATGGAGTTAGCACTGAAATATTAAAGGGTCGATGATAATGTTAAGGATTTGGTTCTAGCCCTTGGTCTTATGAAGGATTTATATTCCTAAACCCAACATATATTTCATCATTAGGATAACAAGTTATACGTGTTGAAATCTAGGTAAGAGCTGATGATGACAATCTAAGAACAAGGTTGTAGCCTTGGTTTCCATGATTAAAGGAATGGGTGTTAATATTGAAAGAGTTGGATGAAGACAAGGATGAACCCAAGTTACAATCTCAACCGCATATCTTTGTGGGTCTTACCTGATCATTTAATAAATAAATAAAGAGGTAGGTGTTAAGCATCAGTTAACTCAAGGCACAAATGATATCGGTTCCATTGAATCTACTTAATGAGAACCATTGGATCTGTTGGAACACATCATCGACCCTGGAGCTATTAGAAACAAAGTTTACACCCATGCACTTGTTGTGTCGGCGATGATGATTGTAAGCCTTGCTGGTATGGAAATAATAAACTGATGGTTTCGATCCAACAAAAGGATGATCAAATGACTCCTGAGAGATGAGGTGTTGTTTATTGTCTTGATACTATGGTGGTATCATTATGAAGGAGATTGGATTGATGGTTGAGGATCAATAAAAGAGATGCTCCATTGGTGGTTGAGTGTCAAGGGTTAGTAAACTAGAGGAGTAAAACAGAAGGAAACCCAAATTGTTTTTGTGGAGGATATTTGAAGATCGATTTGAGGTAGAAGTGAAGGGAGTTAGGGCCAACCCCCTGTATTTAATTTCATGGAAAAATCCATGAGAGCGTAAACTTTATAAATCATAATTCCCAAATTATATTTGCAGGTGATTTGGTGGTGAAGAGATTTGATGTTCTAAGGGGGAGAACAAGTGTGTGAGGTAGAGGAATGTGAAGATGAACAAGTGAGTGATTTTGAGATAAAAAATAAAGAATGAAGGGAGACCATGAAGATAAACGATTCTTTGTTTGAGAAGATATGAAGGATCTTTGATGACTATGTGGTAGCTACAGAAATAGTAAATATGTTGACCATTGTTTTCAAATGAAGAGATCATTCAAGGTTTGAGTGTTAATTGCATATTTTCGGGTGGTATGGTGGTGCAAGGAAGAGGATTCGTGTCCTGATATTCTTGATAGATTCCTGCAAACATTATTACTGAGTTGGTGCTCAACCAAGGAGATAAATTTCTCCTTCAATTTGGTTCCCGCAAACATTTTAATAGTAGGTTGGTGCGTACAAGATTTTATAAAGAAACATTTCGTTGTTTCCCCCTTATTGGGTTTCCATGTAAAATTTATGTGTACTATGCGTTTATGTGATATGTTTTGATATAGATAAGTCTCTACATTGCTTATGGTTGATTATGTAATGTTCAGTTAAAGTGGTAAAAAGAAAAAGTGTTAAAAACTGTCTAATATTGATTTACCTCCCTCCTCTCAGTATTAGTATATATTCCAACAACAATATTTCACTTTGTTTATAAATTCAGAGTGTTCATGAACGAGTATTTGTTCAATTCTTTTGATAACAATCAATAGTGGGAATTTTACTATAGCTAAGAGTCTTGAATTTAAAAGTGACCAACTCACACTTCAATTTGATGAAAGAAGACAATCATTGACCTATGATTAATTAATAAAATAAACTTAAGTTTTCCCCCATAGATCTAATTAGAATTTTATTAAGCTTTCTTGTTGCTTGATTAGATCATGAATTTAATGTTTAAAAACATCTTCATGCTAGTTCTCATAGGAAGACTTATCTATGTGCTAGTCAATATATCGATCAGTCTATTGTATTCACATGTAATCAAAGGAAAAAAAAAAAAAAAACATTGAAATAAAGGAAAACCAAGGGGCATCCAACAACTCAAGATGTATTAAAATCACAATTATTCCCATTATCTATTACAATATTTCACTCTGCTCATGGATTATAATGTTCTTGTAACAATTATATGTATTATGATTCTTTTAATGAGGAACACTTATGAATATTCATGTAGTTTAATCAAACTATAAAATAAATTCACTCAAATGAAATTGCGATGTTGAAATCAAAGCCAAAAGATATTATAACTACAGGTACAAGCCATGCATATTTCACTTAGAATATTCAGGTTAATAGTCTCTAATATCTCTAGTAGCATAACACACATGGTCATTAACACACATAAACAAAAATTAGAATATTCAGGTTAATAGTCTCTAATATCTCTAGTAACACAACACACATGGTCATTAACACACATAAACAAAAATTAAAGGGAATAAATGAATGAAAAACAAAAGCATAAATAAATTATAAACTCAAGAAAGCAATTGATTGAAATTCTAACTTCTAACTTATAAATTTGACAACACAATCAAATATGGAAATACAATACTACAAACTAAATATCTATATCTATAGTGCATACCCATGTCACAGGCCCTCTGGTTAGGGATGCGATGCAGAGAATCACATCACTTAACTCATGAGGTTCAACACCCGATTATATGCATTAACTCAATAATATTCAGATAGAAGTTACGAAGTATGAAAGTTTTGTTCTCACAATTTCCAATCCCCTTTCTCTTTCAAAAATTACACATTTATACATAGGAGGATGTGCATGAAATAGATCCCCTGTTTACATATTTGACATCACTATGAATAACACATGCAATAATTTTTTTTACAAATTGGGTCAATCGTTGTTGAAGGATTAAACACAATATTATTTAATAATATTCTCATGACATGAAATGTATGAGAATAGAATTTATCATTTTGATTCAATCACAGGAAGTTGGATCTCAATCTTCTGTCACCAATCTCATGAAAGATCGCTCAACCATTATCTTACTAGGAATTATTACACAATCTATTATGCGTTGGCTCTTTGAATTGGGTGTTGACAGAAGGTTTGACCGAACACCCATGACCCTGCTGTTGATATTTGAGGTGGTTTGATGATCATGGAAGAATCTCATCATCATTCTAAAAAAACCCAAATGCTCAAAAATTTCCACAAGAGGCGGAACCATTCAAAACATCAAAGAGCTACCAGATTTCTGAAGATGACAAAAGAAGATCCATTTGAAGACATGCCAATACATCCCTTGTTGTACACTTTTCAAGAAAAAATAATTCTAATCGCCCAAGTGAGCATATTTTGCACAAAACTTATGTCGTGAAATTTATTAATTCATCTTTATATGTTTGCAAATGTCGTGGCAAAATTTTCTCTGAAAATAGCTGCTACAAGAATTCTAGTAGTAGAGTTGCATTTTGAAAATGCTACGAGATTTATAGAAAGTGCCAAAAAAATCATTTGGAATTATTCCAATCATGGAAGTGGCTATCACAATTGAGCTCACAAAACCATCATGAAAAAACGAATCATTATTCTTTTTAATTCATTAAAAACAAGGAAATTAATGACAATTAACAACTTAACACTTATAAGCTTGTCATGGTGAACTCATGAAGGAATATGGTAAAAATGGAAATAAATGAGTGAAAGATGAAAGAATATGATCGTAAAGGGACAAATTGGGTGGTGAAAAAATAGCAAAATAGTGACCAAACATCTCCCCCACACCTAAGAGTTGGCATGTCCTCATGCCAATGAGCTAGGGAACTAATGGCCTCAAAATAAGCAAAAATTATCCACTTCAATTGTATTTTGTTAATGGATTTAATATACTTTGTATGAAAATCAAAGCTATCAAATGTGAGTTTAGTAGGGTGAACAATTTGATGTATAAAAGACTCATGTTTAGAGAACTGAGTTCTTTCCTTTTCAACCTTGTTTGTGACACCTTTTTCCCATTTTGTTGTACTTTACTTTTGCACATTTTATTAGGCGATATTTCGAATAAAATGATAAGTATAACATTGCATACTCTGTTCTAATGTCTCAATATAATATGTGACACATTTTATTATAGACAACAATGATGGATAACTATGCCTCCAACCTTTTCAAAGAGTTTTTTTTTCTGAGGGATGTCCGTGTGAATAAAATCCTTCATGCTGATTTTTTTTATGAACACAAATGTATCTTAATTTTCTTTGAACAAGAGAAACAATACTACTGCTATAAACTTATTATAATCAAAGTGTTATCATATGGGATTATGATGGATCAAAATGGAAAGGATCATGAATGAAGGGAATTTCTTTTTAAAATGGTATAGTAGAATGATGAGAGGTTCAAGGGTGAAGGGTGAAGCATATTGAAAAGGTAAGTTACAAAGTGGAAGAGAGGGATATAAAATGAGATGGTAACATAGGATAGTAATGTCAAGCTCATAATAGTCTCTTCTCATAATTTCCAATTTTTTTAACGAATCAAAGTCTTAAAACTAGTTTTACCACAAATTTACCTCCTTGAAAGCTTGGATTGCGGGAAGGAAATAATTCTACTAGAGCTGATATAAACATTTGAATAATCAAGCATATGAAAGGAACTATGGTTGTGCAATTAGAATGATATGATGTGGAAAGAAATATTATCTTAATCCCTTGTTGTGACTTCCAGAATATCCCATTAAAATTCTTCAACCTAGAGGAAGAATTTATGGGTACCAACCAACCAAAATTTAAGCGAGGTACTAATCATTGTTAACTTGATTAAATATTCTTTCATGAGACTACTATTTGTACATAATATCTTACGTTGACCCTAAAGGAAAATTCATTGAGTGTTGAATATCCAAGACGTGTGGATCAATGGCCCTTTCCCGTCTTCAAAAGAACCTTAAACTTCCTTGTAGAAAATCATTCTGCAGTGATAGGCTTGAGTCCTTACCATGTGATTCCCCTTTGTGTATGTATTGTCATCCTTCCAATACCACATTTATATGCTATAACACTCCTCGTTTATACCTTCCAACAATGACACTTCTTTAATATCATCATTGGGATAATGCAACAAGGAACACCCACGAAAAACTATCTTCTCGGTCCGATGATGAAATTTATACCTCTACAAAACTATGTACTCTCTCCCATGGATCCCTTACTCGTGGTAACATGTCATAAGGATATTGGCTCTGTTTATACCCATGACCCAGTCATAACAAGTGTTTCCCCTTGTATTTCGACTTTCTATCTAGATAAGTTGTCCGTTGACGATGCCATAACTTCGATGAGTCATACATCAGTGCATATGCATCAAGAATATATTGGTCTTAACAAAACCATGCATATTAATCAAATCAAATATGGTATTTGGTGCATGTTATGTACATGACGTGGCACCATCTCACTAGTGCACATTTTCCAAGA
Source organism: Picea engelmannii (assembly GCA_009831015.1). NCBI lineage: Eukaryota > Viridiplantae > Streptophyta > Pinopsida > Pinales > Pinaceae > Picea > Picea engelmannii. The sequence goes on from ML781818.1 coordinate 863,950, forward strand.
AACACCTTTTTTTCATTGAAGGTTGTTATAAGATTGCTCTCTATACTATCTATAAGACCTTCAAATGATGGCACTATCTGAGATCTATTGTTGGGAAGAAAATCCTTCATATGTTACATTAACTCATGTGGATAAATATCTTGATGAAGATATTATAAACCGACAAAGTTAACCCACAAAGTAACCATACATCATATAGAAATTCATTAAGATGGGTAAGATAAAAGGTATAAGTGGTATGATGATTAACATAAGCTATATGACCAAATAAGTACATGGATTATATGCCCCCCCACCTTCTGGCACATCTCTTAAGGACAAATAATCATTGTAGAGGGTAATCATCATCCAAACATGACATTAAGATCACAAGCTATGGAATGATTGTATCATCGTCTTCCAATGATGATGTGGTCAGAAAGATTTTTGCCCCTCTAATTGATACCCCCGACGATACGCTAATGGTAACAACTACAGAGTTGTTTTTGAGGAAATTAATGGAGGATTGTACATATTTGACCAAACCAAATATTTAATGTGCTTAACATTTATTACATAGGGTTTAGGGGAAATTCACAAAAGAAAACAACTGTGTCAATTCATAATATACATATTTATTTTCCTGTGAAACATGTGAAAGTGTAAGTGTTTCTATTGCGATAGGTTGGGTAAATCCAAGTGTCTTATGAGATATCAAACAAACATGTAAGCATTTTGTTTGTTTTGAAGATGATACTTTCTGTAATCTATTAAAAATTATATTAATATTGGTCTTATTTCCTGTAGCACACACAAATAGTAGAATGTCTCAGGTACTGACTAGGAAGGGAAAAAATCCAAGAAATTGTTGAGTCAATCCCTATTTCCAGTCCAGAATCTATCAACATTACATACATGAATTTTTATGATGGAAGAGAACACTATACAAGATATAGTGAGATATATCACATCTTCTAGAATGAGGAATACCCTTCCAACGACGAAGATATTGATGAATACATGAATATTAGAAAGAGTAGTATCAACACTATAACTGCTCTGTCCATGTATTTTCCTTATAATGATGCCACATGATAGTGCTTCAACCACCTACAAAAGGAGACAACTACCATACTCAACACATCTAAGGTTCTGATCACATCTCTAAAGGAAGAAGACATCAGGATAAGGTACAAAACCCCATAACCCATAGTGTTCATGGATGAATAAGTTTTGGACAAATTTGGATTTGAGCATAAATAATTTGAAGCGCTAATGGAATATTGGTTCATCAGAGAGGAAATACCAGTCAATAAAGGAGAGAGATATATGCCTGCAATGTACCTAAAGGATCCATACATAAGACATAACACAATGATATGTAGACTATATGGCAAAGAAACTAGTACACATTTCAGAATAGAGTGGTTTTTGATGGATTACACAGTGGTCAAAACCAGAAAATATTTCAATTGGGTAAACATTTTATCCTTCGACATCATCATTTGAGCTCGAGAATCCCAAGGTATTAAAAACCTTAGATTCTATATGACGACGTATTTGATTGATTCCATCTATGCTACTCATGACTTTCTCGCTTTCAATTGGAGTTGGGACCCAAGCAAACATTTTATTCATGTATATTGTTCATAGTTGTGAGAAGTCAATTATGGAGAATATTTATACAACATCTGTGATTACTTTCTTTCCCCTATGTACAAATCGATCTTTGGATTTTATCCATAAAAAATATCCCAAGCAACTATCAATTCCTTAAGGGAGATAGGATATTGGTACATAAAGAAGTATTATACCTATGTCAGGATATATGGAGCAACTGGAATACAACATCTATTGTCCGAGTATGTGCATGATAAGCTATTAGTGAGAGAAATATCCTATCAAATAGTGGAGAAGGGGGTCATTGCCTACTTATCGGAGAATAACAAAAATTGTTGGTTGATCTTCCCATTCCATATAGGAAGGCACACTCTATCAAATAAGCCACATGCTAAAAAGGAAGTTGAAGATTTAAGAGAAATATGTTTGTGTACAGGAAGTGTAAAAGGAAATCATCCTAAAAATTTAGTATATGAACATATAAAGGAATTCAAGCTCACCCAACATGTTGTTCATCATGATAACTTTGTATAGGATCTTTTCAAGGGAGATATATTTTTTGAGGAAGTGCTAGACAGGCTACCAAGTGAAATGGAGAAATAAACAATACAAAAGGATGATGATGAATATAGGGTTATGATAAAATAAAAATTTAGGACATTACTTCGAGAAGATAAGGAGAATTGGGAAGCCAAAGAAAGAGAACATAGGTAGAAAGATGAAGAGAGAGAAAGAAAGGTTGACGAAGTAGAAGAAAAATATCAGTAGAGGAAAAGATTGGAACTGGAAAAGAAACAAGTTGGACTAAACAAAAACACAAATAAGAACCAAATTTCAGAGATGGATTATGAAGAGAATAAAAATAATAAAGAAACAGAGGCTAAAGATAAAGCAGATGTAGAGCTTCCGCATAAAAGAAAAGTATATGAAGAAAATGCATGATTAACTATTCAAGATGAGGAAAGAAAAAATAAAGAAGGAGAAGATGAGAAGAATGCGGCTAAGTCACAAGAGAGAATAGGCGAAGAAAAATAATTGGATAATAAAAATGAACAATATGAAACAAACAAAGTGGCATCAAACCCTATTACAAGTATGGTAATCATCCCTCTTGAAGAATCTACTCCTCTAGAAACGATACCTGGTAACCTATCATTTACCTCTCCAGTACTTGGGATAGAAGGTGTTGTATTGGATTTAGGAAAGTACTATTACAAACATAAGACCAAGTTTATTGAAAAAAGGATGACCAAGAGAAAGAGAGGCAAATGAGGATCAAAACAAGAATCTTTTGAAAGAATCATTAAATGGAAGGCAGACCCAAACCCAAAGGATAATGCAACACAAACAACATCAGTATTTAATTCATATGATGGTGCAAATTCCATGTCAATTTATAAGTTTGTAGAAGCATTAGATATGTCTAGAGCTAGGGTATATGAACTCAAAGCTTCCATGAACAAAATCAGGGAAAGATTGACCAATGAATTCAATAAGGAAGATGATATAGCATAACAACTACACAGAGACAAAGTACAAAAGGAACTACAACATCAATAGAACAAATTATGTGCATAATTTGAACAAAACAATAACGCCAACTAGAATTTACATCAAGAAGAAATAGAGAAACTTAAAGATGCACAT
>ML781818.1:885315-997308 GCA_009831015.1 Picea engelmannii
CTCTTAGCTGGGAGATCCTTACAAAGTATGATGTTATGTTGTCGTCATCATTCATCTTCATGTCATGGAGCTCATTCTTCAGACTCATAACTTGTCCAATGTTTCTGACTGAGAAGATATTTGTTAGGGCATCGTACATCTTCCTCGATGAGTCAAGATGGGAGATGTAGGGTATCAGGTGGTCTTTTATGGAATCCACTATGATACTCATGGCATTGATGTCAACGTCTTTGAACTTCTGCATAGCTGCAATGTTCTGTGGTTCCTTCTCTTCTCCTTCTTTAAAATCTGGCTTCACGATCTTTCCTTTCACAATATCCAACACTTTATTCTTAGCAAGGATGAGGTGAATCCTTGTCTTCCATGCTCTGAAGTTGGAGGCTCCATCTAGATTGTTCTCAGACTTCATAGAGTTCATCATGGCTTGCTTGACTTGGTCAAACCCTAGTTTTGACCAGAAACCCAAACTTCATGTCTTGGCCTTCTGAGAGTACCAGGAGATGCGTTGGGCTAGGGCACACTGATATATCCAGATATTAGGTCAATCTCGTCACTTAAGGTGCCTCAACAAGAGGTTTAGGGTTTCTGCAACTACTTCTGCTAGTAACCCTAGTTGCAGTTCTTTTGGAAACTGCTCCTGCTAGTAACCCTAGCGGCAGTTCCTCAACGAGCTCAATGTCTAGCGGATATGTTTCCTTCCAGTGTTTTAGGCTAACTGAAGGGGTGTGGGCCCATAAACTATTAGAATAAAGATTATGGTGTGTTCGTTTTACCATTGACGATACCTTCTTCACCCAACCATAGGCTGAAGCCTCCCTCTGAGCACCTTAACCTTGACTGAGAATTCCTCCAGAAGAAAACCCTAGGCTAGATAGCCAAACAAAGAGTAGTGCATCAATATCCAAGGATAGCACATCACAAAAGGTTGATCAGATAGTCCAAACCCTAGACAAGAGATATTCAAGACAAAACTGAGAACTAGCTGCTGTTGCAGCTGCACCTGCAACCCTCCTCCAAACCTGCGCACCAAACTGCAACTGTAGTGTGCACCAACTGGGAAACTGCAATTATGAGCTGCTGCAAATGAGAACTGGTGCCCTTTATTTATAGTAATCCTGTCAGTTTTGCTGGGGCCGACTTCTCCTTCTGGGTATGTGTCTGTTCAGTATATTATTATTATTTCTGGTCGACTTCTTCTCTTGGAGGCTAATAGCCTAGTATAAATTATCTTCTTGAGTCGACAAGGCTTCTAGGATTATTAGCCAACTCATTAGGGTTTCTCTTGCTTCCCAGAGTCTTCTATTCTTGTCAGGTTCACACGTGGGGGTAAATACCTCCCGTAGCTACCATAATATTAAAACCTATCATCCTCAATCTGATGGACACACCAAGATAGTGAACAAATGTCTAGAAGGCTACGTTCGTTGCTTTGTCTCTGATAAACAAACACAATGGTTCAAATGGTTACCCTTGGAAGAATGGCGGTATGACACTTCCTTTCATACTGCAACAAAATTGAGTTTAAATGACACCATTTATGGAACTTTATGGATACCACCCTCCTTGCATCACTTCTTCTCTAAAAGAAAAATATAAGGTTCAAGCAATGGAAGATCACATCGAGAATCAACAACAAGTTCTCCAAATCTTAAAGGACAACCTAACCATGGCACAAAATCGCATGAAACAACAAGCATATCAACATCATAGTGAAATAAGTTTTGAAGTAGGGGATTGGGTGTTTTTAAGACTACAACCATACAACTAGATGTCCCTCAAGCAAGCCAAGAAGGATAATAAGTTATCACCAAAGTACTATGGCCCTTATAAGGTGTTGCAAAAGATTGGTACTATGGCATACAAATTGGATTTGCATGCATCTTCATGAGTACACCCAGTTTTCCATGTTTCATGCTTAAAGAAGGTTATAGGCAACAAGATCCTAGTTCAAACTATATTTCTAGAACTTGACGAGGAAGGAAAAATCATATTGGAGCCTGACGCCATCACTGACACAAGAATTCGCCAGCTGCGGAATAGATCCATTTCAGAGCATCTCATTAAATGGAGGAAACTACCGTCTGAAGATTCCACTTGGGAAGATGAGTCTTTTATACAGAAGAATCCAGAGTTACTCAAGCATTGAGGATAACACTTGTCTTAAGGGGAGGGGCATGTTAAGCCCTAATATTGGCTCATTACCCCTTAATTGGGGCATATTTTATTAGTAATGCTATTTTATTTATGTCAGCTTTAGGCCATTAGTTGTAATTATACCTCCTAGTCTCCTATATATACCAAGGAGACATTTTCATTTTGAATCATCTTGTACTAGAACATTTAAGTGGGGTAAAAGGAGGTTGCCCCCTCGAAGAGGCTTATTATCTGAAATTGTCTCTTTTTCAAGGCGTTGAGTACTTTTTATGAGGTTTTTCTATGCTATATTGATATTTGGTTCTTAACAAATGAAGAAAAGGTCAAAGGAATCATACTTTTAGTATTTGCAACAACAAAAGATCATGACGAATTTATAGGCAAAGAGTAAAGTGTTGAAATTCAAGTAGAGGATGAAGAAGATATCAAAACTCAGGATGATGACAAAATTCAAAAAGAGGAAGAAAAGGAATATGTATCTACAGATGAAGAGGAATATGACTCCACATCAGAGCGGGTATTTTTTTGAGCCATCCAACTTAGAGACTCCTAGGTAATATGAATATTAGACAGGGGGAGTCAGTGAAGTAGCTACTATAGAACAAAGAACCATCCTTCGAGCAACTTAGAGAGTTCGAGTAGATATACTCAGAGTAGTCAATTAAGCAGAAGTACAGTATGACAGATTGATGATGATTGTACAACAACAGATGGATCAACATTATGGATAGTTGAGTAGAAGAGTCTTGGAGAACATGGATAGAGATGGATTCATAGATTGGTTCAGAGAGTGGTTGATAGATAAATAAATATTATCATAATGGATGATAATGATACATGAATATTTGAATGCTTATTCTTGAATGGTTTTTATATATTTTAGTTGCATTACACGAGGAAGCACCAATGGAAAATAAATCCAAAAGGAAGTAGGTACAAGAAGCCCTACTGATGTAGGAGAATCTCTCCATGTCAGCCAGCCAGCCGCATCAAGCGCGTGCATTCAAAACTGAAGAGAGGCGCAGCCTCATTTAAAATATGAATTGAATGTAATTAAATGTCTAAGCTGGTGAGATGTAGAGCCATGCCTTTGTGCAGGCATTAGGTAGATCGGCCTTTAATGTTTGTATGGCTGAGATCTAGATCCGATAGCGGACTAGACAACCCCTTCAATGTAATTGAATAGGGTAGGTAGATTGGAGGGAAGAGATCGAAGAGCCCCTCATGTAAAATGATATATTGTATCTCTTTAGAAGAGAGGATGTGTAGAGGTGAGTAGGAGTCTGAGAAGAGCCAGAGAGAGCTCGAGAACACCTTGTAATTACAGGCGTTTGCCATTTTTAATATAAACAAAAGCAGTTTCTCCTACATGAATTCTGTGTTATGTGAATGTCTGTGAGTGTTCTTTTATGCTGTAGATGTATACTGTAGTTGTGCATTTGTAGGAGTTGTTTGGATTTTAGGTGAAGGTCTTTGAGGCTTCACACCAGGAGGGTGTGATAGAACACTGCAGGTTCTGAGAGCTGTGCACAGAGGATGCACTTCTGAATTATGTGGGTTCAGACAAAGATGTGTTGTGGCACAAGAACTGGAATCATCAACTCAAGAGGAAAACCTCAAGGTTGCTGAACACCTTGGAGGCAAGGCTGTGTGGGAGAAGACACAGTTGCAGACAAAACTTAGTTGTAAGTTTTGTAAAGCTCTGCCAAGTGGGCATTGAGCACAGGCACAAGGTGCAATTGGAGGAACTCTGTTGTGAGTTCAGATAGAAGCTAGAATCACTGAGGATTCTGAGAGCTCTGCCAGGAAGGCATTTAGCCAGTGCAAGGGGTGCACAAAGGAAGACTTCTATTGAGAAGTTCCGAGAAGAAACAAAATCACTCAAGATTCTGAGAGCTCTTCCAGGTGGGCATTGAGCGGGTGCATGCGTGCACAGAAGGAAACAAACTGTAGGAAGTTCTGGAAGAAGACACTCTACCAGGAGGGCATAGAGACATTGTGCGGATGACACAGGAGAAGAGAACTCTTCTGAGTTCTGTATTTAGAGGAAGAATCCACTGAGGGATCTTCACAGGGTTGTTGAACACCCTGAAAGGCTCAGCAAGAGGTTGCTTGAGTAGAAGGATAGCCAGGAGGGCGTCAAATTCTCTATCTGTGGGAGAAAGGAAGAAAAACAAAATCCCTTAGGGGTCTGAGTGTTTGAGAAGCTCAGGAGAGATAACACTGTGTTTGCGTAAGGAACCTGCAGAGGCGCAGGAGTTGAAGAATCCTTCGAGGATTCGAAAGGAGCAAGCTCAGGAGGGACATCATTTTTACACACGTAGTTGAGAAATCAGAGTGAGGAGTTCGTAGAGGAGAAGGAAGACAAAGGTTAGAGCCTTTGAGAACTTGGAATTCCTCCAAGTGTAGGAATAAAGTGCACAGAAGCTCAGAAGGAGCAGCAACAGCCATTGGATCGGCCGAGGATATCTGGACCATTGGTTTCTATGTCCAGGAAGGCATCAGGAGAAGTGCACAGAGGGGGATACCGACAGTCGTTGGTTCTCATTAAGAAATCTCGTCAGCCATTGGATCGGGTGAAGGCGTGCAGAGTTTAGGCTCTGGAGTAACCGCACAAGAAGGACTAATCTGAACCGTCAGATCTTGAGAAAATTACCCATCAGCCATCGGATCGGACAAGAGTTGCACGAGGTTTAACATCGGGAGTCAAGAGGACAAGGAATCGAGAATTTCCATAGGAAAAGTCCCGGGAGCAATCTGAACCGTCCATATTGAGAGGATGCGTGGAAAAAATTGGAGTCATCGGGAAAAGTCCTGACAGGTAGTCATCTATCGGCATTTTGGTCATTGGGATATCGAGAATCCTGGTGACATGAGGTTTGGGCATTTAGGAATCGCGAAGTCCGAAACCCCAACAAGGAGGGAAGGAGCCATCGTGGGAGCTAGCTGTCAGCATAGCATCGGGATTTGAGGAATCGACAATCTCATGAGAAAATGTTTTTCAGCATTTGAAACCCCAAAACCCCAACGAAGAGGCAAGACTATGGTCACGGGGATAATAGTCATATGGGATAGGAGCCTAGCCAGGAGAGCTAGTGCGTAAAGAGTGCATCGGGATTCGAGGAATCGCGAATCCTAAGGACATATGTGTTTGAACATTGGAAATCTCGAAACCCCGATGAGGAGGTATGGCTGCATTCATATAGGGGGATGGTCATGTGGGCCACGATCTTAGCCTAGAGGGCTAACGGAAGTTAGAGCACATTGGGATTTTGAAGCCCAAAAACCCCGAAAGAATGGATAAGGATGCGGTCTTATGAATTAGCGGTCACATGGACTAGAGCATAGCTAGGAGGGATAATGTGTAAAGGGTGCGTATCGGTGAAATTGTTCATTGGAGATCGGCGATTCAAGAGGATAGGAACTCTTGTCATCGGGGAGTACAAAACCTCGAAAACCCGAAATTGAGTCAGGGAAGATCACGACTTAGTGCAGAAAAGCCGAGTGGGTGAAGAAAGGACCTGTGGATTGGGTTTTAGCAGAGATTCCACGGAGGAATCGAAAGAACCGCTTCGGCTCAGAAGGTGAACTTTGAACGATCCTCGAAGACCGGGAGGTTAGGCACAGAGACCTTGCAGGGTATGTGGGAGTGTGTGGCACCATCAAGTGGTATCAGAGCTTGATTCTTGTCTATATATTTCAGGCAAGAGAGGCAAGAGATAAAGAGCACTCTGATACACGTCAAGTGGTATCAGAGATTGATTCTTGTCTATATATTTCAGGCAAGAGAGGCAAGAGATAAAGAGCACTCTGATACATGTCAAGTGGTATCAGAGCTTGTATTCTTGTCTGTATATTTCAGACAAGAGAGGCAAGAGGTGAAGCGAGAAGGGAGAAGAAAGAGCACTGGAGACTCTGTGATGATTGTTTGCAGGTAGGTAACGATCAAGGAGGCAGTTAGGAGGACTGTAAGTGAAGCTGGAACACTCGGGATGCAGAGTGACAATAGGTTTGCTAGGAGAGTAGACAGAGATAACAAGATGGCTACTGAAGGTCATAGATCTGCTGGAAGGAAAAAAATAAGAGTTGTGGAGTCAAGGGGACATAGATGAAGAGCTCGCTGATATAAGAGCGGAGATAGAAAGGATTTCATTGAAGATGTAGCAGAATGCAAGGATAGATGAGCTCAAATTGAAGCTACGACAGGATAAGAAGCTGAGATGGGTGTATGAGTGGCCCATGAAGGAGCCAAAAGAAAAATGGCCAGTCAAAGAGTTGATGGCTAGAAGACAGCGAAGGCTGTTAAAAAGATGGTTGAGGTATGATGAAAACCTCAATGGACCAGAAGAAGAGATGATTCAGGTATGTGAACCAGAGACTGGTAGAGGTCTCGATTATGAGGAGAATGAAATGGGATCAGCTGAGGATCTCAATAACTTCCAGGAGGGAAGAGAATAAATTCTAGTTTTCCAGGTGGGTAAAGAGCTGAGATCACTGCGGGATCTCACGGACTGTCAGGAGGATAACCAAGGAATTTCACATTTCCAGGTGGGCAATGAAATGAGGTTACTGCGGGATCTCACAGACTGCCAGGAAGGCAGTGAAAGGTTTCCAGTTTTCCAGGTGGGCAAGGAAACAGAGATGGAATTAGTTGATCTCATAGTATTCCAGGAGGTTAGTAGATACATCCCATATTGCCAGATGGGTAGGGATGAGCAGGTGAGTTTTGATCAGCCCGAGGAGCTGACAAAGAAGATAAGCTCAAAGGTGATTTTGGATCAGCATGTGCAGCTGACAAAGGAAGAGGATATGAGAGATCTTCTGATGATTGGGGGATTTCAGATACTCCTACCACTTGCCCAGGAGGAGGCAAAAATCTGTGTTGCAAATGGTGCAACAACAACAATAGAATAATCAGTTGTGACTGTCAGGAAAGAAGAGGAATTGGAGAAGACTTTGGAAGCTGCCCAAGCTGATGAAGAAGAAAATGAGAATTATGAGGAGTGTCTCAACATATTCAGCTGGGAAGCTGTAGCACTGAAGCTGAAAACAGAAGAAGCAGGAGAGGATGATGAGCATTCCGAGGAATGGATCAATATTTTCAGCCAGGAAGCTGAAAAGAATGCAACAGGGGAGTTTGAAGGAGAAGGAGAAGAAGCAGACAACATTTGCTTTTCCGATCTGTGGGAACGGATTGAAGCCCTGGAAGAGAGGGTGAAAGTGCAGGGCGTGAACATATAATAGGTAAAGTTGGAAACTGATGAAGGAGGCATGGGAGATCGTGATGATCTGTTCATGTGCCAAAAATTTTTGTAGCTGAGGAGACTGCATGAGCAGAGCCAACCATGGGAGAAGCTAGATACAGTGATCGGGGAGATCAGGCAGTTGATGATCCAGTCAACAGAAATTGCTAGCGAGGAGAGGCTGAGCAGAAGAGAAGTAGCAGCAGCAGCGCAGAAGCAGAAGCACCAACAGAATGGAGTGGATGAACAACTCCAGAGGATGATTTAGGATCCAGAAGGATTCCCACAATTGAGATGGGAAGCTCATGAGCAGGAGCTCATGAAATTTGCAGCCGAGCAGTATGATGCAGGAGCATCTCTCCACATCAGCCAGCCAGCCAGCTAGCCGTGTCGAGCACGTGCATTCAAATATGAAGAGAGGCGCAACCTCATTTAAAATATGAATTGAATGTAATTAAATGTCTAAGTTGTTGAGCTATAGAGCCATGTCTTTGTGCAGGCATTAGGTAGATTGGCCTTTAATGTTTGTATGGATGAGATCTAGATCCGATAGCGGACTAGACAACCCATTCAATGTAATTGAATAGGGTAGGTAGCTTGGAAGGAAGAGCTCGAAGAGCCCCTCATGTAAAAATATCTATTGTATCTCTTTAGAAGAGAGGATTTGTAGAGGTGAGTAGGAGTCTGAGAAGAGCCAGAGAGAGCTCAAGAACACCTTGTAATTACAGGCGTTTTCCATTTTTAATATAAACAGAAGCAGTTTCTCCTGCATGAATTCTGTGTTATGTGAATGTCTGTGAGTGTTCTTTTATGCTGTAGATGTATACTGTAGTTGTGCATTTGCAGGAGTTGGTTGGATTTCAGGTGAAGGTCTTTGAGGCTTCACACCATGAGGGTGTGATAGAACACTGCGGGTTTTGAGAGTCGTGCACAGAGGATGCACTTCTGAATTCTGCAGGTTCATACAAAGACGTGCTGCGGCACAAGAACTGGAATCAACAACTCAAGAGGAAAACCTCAAGGTTGTTGAACACCTTGGAGGCAAGGCTGTGTGGGAGAAGACACAGTTGCAGACAAAACTTAGTTGTAAGTTTTGTAAATCTCTGCCAAGTGGGCATTGAGCATAGGCACAAGGTGCAGTTGGAGGAACTCTGTTGTGAGTTTAGACAGAAGCCAAAATCACTGAGGATTCTGAGAGCTCTGCCAGGCGGGCATTTAGCCAGTGCAAGGGGTGCACAAAGGAAGACTTATATTGAGAAGTTTCGAGAAGAAACAAAATCACTGAAGATTCTGAGAGCTCTTCCAGGTGGGCATTGAGCAGGTGCATGTGTGTACAGAAGGAAACATAACTACTAGAAGTTATGGAAGAAGACACTCTGCCAGAAGGGCATAGAGACATTGTGCGGATGACACAGGAGAAGAGAAATCTTTTGAGTTCTATATTTAGAGGAATAATCCACGGAGGGATCTTCACAAGGTTGTTGAACACCCTGAAAGGCTCAGCAAGAGGTTGCTTGAGTAGAAGGATAGCCAGGAGGGCGTCAAATTCTCCATCTGTGGGAGAAAGGAATAAAGAAAAAATGCCTTAGGGGTTTGAGTGTTTGAGAAGCTCAGGAGAGATAGCATTGTGTGTGTAAGGACCCTGCAGAGGCACAGGAGTTGAAGAATCCTTCGAGGATTCGAAAGGAGCAAGCTCAGGAGGGACACTGTTTTTACACGCGCAGTTGAGAACTCAGAGTGAGGAGTTCACAGAGGAGAAGGAAGACAAAGGTTAGAGCCTTTGAGAACTTGGAATTCCTCCAAGTGTAGGAAGAAAGTGCACAAAATCTTAGGAGGAGCAGCGACAGCCATTGGATTGGCCGAGGAGATCTAGACCATTGGTTTCTATATCCATGAAGGCGTCAGGAGAAGCGCACAGAGGGGGAGACCGAGAGTCATTGGTTCTCATTAAGAAATCCCGTTAGTCGTTGGATCAGGTGAAGGCACCTAGATTTTAGCCTCTGGAGTAAGCGCACAAGAAGGACGAATCTGAACCATCATATCTTGAGCAAATTACCCATCAACCGTTGGATCGTACAAGAGTTGCACAAGGTTTACCATCGGGAGTCACGAGGACAAGGAATCAGGAATTTCCATAGAAAAAGTCCTGGGAGCAATTTGAACTATCCATCTTGAGAGGACGCGTGGAAAAAATCAGAGTCATCGGGAAAAGTCCCGATAGGTAGTCGTCTATCGACATTTTGGTCATTGGGATATTGGGAATCTTGGTGGCATGAGGTTTGGGCATTTCGGAATCGAGAAGTCTGAAACCCTGACAAGGAGGGAAGGAGCCATCGTGGGAGCCAACTGTCAGCATAGCATCGGGATTCAAGGAATCGACAATCCTGTGAGCAAATGTTTTTTAGCATTTGAAACCCTGAAACCCCAATGAAGAGGCAAGACTAAGGTCATGGGGATAATGATCATATGGGCCAGGAGCCTAGCCAGGAGAGCTAGTGCATAAAGAGCACGTCAGTATTTGAGGAATCACAAATCCTAAGGACATATGTGTTTCGGCATTGGAAATCTCGAAACCCCGATGAGGAGGTATGGCTGTGGTCATATAGGGGGATGGTCATGTGGGCCACGAGATTAGCCTGGAGGGATAACAGAAGTTGGAGAACATCGGGATTTTGAAGCCCAAAAACCCCAAAAGAATGGATAAGGCCGCGGTCTTATGAATTAGTGGTCACATGGACCAGAGCATAGCCAGGAGGGCTAAAGCGTAAAGGACGCGTATCGGTGAAATTGTTCATCGGAGATCGAGGATTCAAGAGGACAAATACTCTTGTCATCGGGGAGTACGAAACCCCGAAAACTCGAAACCGAGTCGGGGAAGATCACGAATTAGTGCAGAAAAGCTGAGTGGGTGAAGAAAGGACCCGTGGATCGGGTTTTAGCAGAGATTCCATGGAGGAATCGAAAGAGCCACTTCGGCTCAAAAGGTGAAATTTGAACAATCCTCGAAGACCGGGAGGTCAGGTGCAGAGACCCTGCGGGGTATGTGGGAGCATGCGGCGCCATCACCTACAATTGTTCTACATGACATCTTGTAGTGAAGTCAAAGGAGAAGAAACAAAATAAGGAATAGAGGTAGAAACATCATTCATAGAAGTTGTTAGATAGAGAGGTAAGAAAAAAGGTATGATTCCAGAAGGAGAGATGATATATATGATCATAAAGGGATCATTGGAATCCATGCCATCGACATTGCATCAATGTGATACCCTTTTTCAAAGGGGGAGAGATTATTCAGATGAAGAGAGATATACTAATCAGAGGTATGAAGACATGGGGAGCATCCCCAAGGACAATTTACACATGGGGAGAATCCCAAAGGACAATGCAGATAGAGGGAGCAACCCTAAGGAGAGTTCAGTAAGAGGGATCAAACCCAAAGGGAGATACCCTCAGCCACTGATGTCAAAGGGGGAGAGATAGAAACATTTACGAGGAGTGATGATCACAAGGAACATGATCATGGGTATTTCCATGACTAAGTGTTGCCATCAATGCCAAAGGGGGTGATTGTTGGACAGTTGGATAGTTGATTTGGATAATGGTTGTCATTGATGTCAACCCTTGTAAAATGATCTTGTATATTGATGTCAACCCTTTAGATATTGATGTCAACCCTTGGAGAAGTCTGGTAGTGAATTTTGGTAGCACAAAGATATGGGTAAAGGACCCGCATTTTTTTGAGGTATAAAGGCATGAATATTAATGAATATGTAGGTAATATTGTTCTAGATGGATAATATATTTCATGCCATTTCCGATGATATGTGGTATGTCACATAGTTCCTCACGGTTAGGTAGATATGGCCTTGAGAATTTTATAATCCTCATGTGTTATCTAGAAGCCCCTAGAAGGTCAAAGAAGTAAATTATTACAGAAGCTCCTAGAAGAAGTATAGTAGTCAAAATGGTTGTAACTAGGAGTTAATCATGAGTGAAGTTGTTGCAATAAGAAAATAATTAAAAAGAGAATAGTTGCAACAAGAAGTGGACAATTTACTAATTATGGATAAAGTAGTTGCAAGTGGGTAAAGTAGTTGAAAGTGGGTTATCCCTAAAAGAGGGAAGTTGGGTAAAAATAGTTAGAAGATAATCCCTAAAGGAAGCCACTTGAAGAGTATAAATAAGAGAGAAATGAACTCCTATTAGAACCTATTGAACTTAGTTTAATATCTATTTTGTGGAAAGTCATTTGTAGGTACAATTGATAAATCTGAAGTGATAGGTCTAAGACAATGAAGGTTTGAAGGAGCGAAAGTTTTGAAGCTACAGAGGAAGTGAACAACCATGTTTTTCAAATATTATCCATGAGCTACAGAAACATAGGCCGTGTACATCCGTGAACCACATGAATAGAGAAGTGCATACATCCACGTGAAATAGAGGAGGGAAGCATAGACACATGTGAGTTATAGAAGGGGAAAGTGCGTATCTGTAGAAAAGGAAAAGAGGAAGATGCTTGCTCTAGGTTTCAGGATCTGAGGAGAGACTGCAAGTATTCTTGTTAGCAATTAGATACAATAGAGATACTATAGAGTTAAAGGTATGTTCATCGTTGTGTTTTGAGATTGCATCTTAGTGGTGTTGTGGAGCATTCCCGAGGCATGAATTTGTGAGGTTTGGGATATACTCTCTTGGATGTTTGGTATATGTTGTAATGTATGGTTTGAGGAAAATATATTTAGGCACATTTTTGGTGCACTTAGCTTGGTTTTATTAGTACATCTTGTGGTGCACTGTGAGAATCATTTGTTGGTGAACTTGGTATATGGTTAATACATGCTTGATGCTACATAAGAATGAGGTTTTGGCACATGCGTTGATGTGAGGATTTATGGTATTTGGTTATGGATAGTGTGATGTATTACTAGAGAACCTTTGATGGTCATGTTGGTATTTGGTTGTGATTGGTACATGCTTGGTAGATGCATGTGTGGGTGATGGTTGTGAGTTGATGTGTGAGTAGTCTTGGTTGATTCATATCTTGGTGATATTTTTCATATGATTGAGAGGTGTCTTGGTGATTGATATTGGTGAGTAGATCTAATTTGGTTTATGAGATTGATGCAATAGGTTGTTGTGGCAGGTTGTTTGGTCATGTTGTTGTAATAGGTTCTTTGTACAAGTTGAGGTACAAGTTTGGTGCATGGTTGATGCACTTTTTGATGGTAAAAGTTGATGATACAGGGTCAGTGTTGATGAAACTTTGACAGAAGCAAAGATAGTGATAGTGAAATTGGGTGAATTATGGCAGTCCACAAGTTGTAGTGAGGATAGTCTTGGACATTTGCGAGCTATAGTAAAGAAGGGTGTGGATACCCACGCGTTGTAGTATAGAGAGTTCATATATCTATAGAAAAGAGTTGAGTTTTATTTGTACAGGTTGCTACAAATTAATGGTATAGTTTGACAGTGACAATTTGACAGTGGAAAAGTCCATGAAATTTGGTCTACATTTATATTTTGGGGCGGTAGGACAGGGAAATGAGAGGGGGTTGAAGCCTCCTTCCAGTTGGTTCCGGAGAATCAGGGAGTTGGATCTCCCTTCAGGTTGCTTCTTGAGAACTAGGTGGTTTTAGCCACCTTTTGGTTGGAGCTAAAGAACTTAGGGGGTTGGAGACTCCTTCTAATTGTAGCCAGAGAATTAGGGAGTTGGAGCTTCCTTCAGGTTGGAGCCTGTGAAACTAGGGGGTTGGAGCCTCCTTCTAGTTGGAGCCAGAGAATTGGAAGTTGGTTCTTCCTTGAATGTAGTTATTTGACATATAAGAAAATCATTCTGTAGTTTTCTCCTGCATTGGGTTTCCATGTAAATATTGGTGTACTGTGTATTGTGTGGATGTGTGTATTATTGTTTGTCATGCATTGATGGATGTTAATGGTTATGATATAATAATATATTTATGATGAACTGATGAACACTGTTGAATAAGTTAAATAAATATAAATTGTGGTTAAAAGTGGTATAAATTACTAATTGATGATTCAGCCCCCCTCTTAGTAATCCAACAACAACAAGTTAACTACTTTTGGGATATTTCTTATGGAGTAGGAGAAGAAGAGGTTGTAGAGGAAGTACACATATCCCAAAATGAATTCATTACTAGAAGTGCAAGTAAAGTTGCATCTTAGAATCCTTCTGAATCTTCTGACACTAGTAAGACACCATCTAGTACATAGAAGAACCTTGTTGCTAACAAATTGAGTATTACTTTTGATCCTCCAACCAAATTGGATTATGATTTATTGGAATATATAAAGAGAACTAAAGAACATATTTACTTGTTTGAATTTATGAAGCTTCCAAAAATATAGGAAAACATCATCAAAACGCTGCAAGGAAACGATCCCAAGAATGTTCCACAAACTAATGTTGAGATAATAAAGGGGAAAATGAAAACTAGCCAAATCACTGAGAACACTACACCCAAAGTAAAATTATCTATGAATGCATATTTGAATGGCCAGATATCAAGGTCTACTATTGACCCAAAAATCTTCTTTGGGCTCAACATGGTGTTTAACACCTTCATTCCTCTACAAGTTAGCTTGAGGGTTACTCCTATCATCCCTTCATGCTATGGTTCCATTCAATTACAGTGGTGGGGGTCATAGCTACTATGGCCTCTCCCTTTTAAAGATTACCAGTTGGATTCCTTCATAGGATTTTTATCTAAGTATGTAAATACTTATCAGGCACTAGAGAGTATCAGGTAACAAGGTCAAGTCAGTTGGCAATAGTCCAAGTTAGTTCAGGGTTATTGAATTCAGTTGGGTTAGTGCTTCGGGGATCAGTGAGGGATAGTAATGTCAAATGGATATAAAATTTATGGTTTTCCCTACCCTACTATCGCTTGTTGGGTAGCAGTATAAAAACCACAATCATCACTATGCCCACCAACATCTTAAACGGTACCCAAACGGGACCATCCCGACCTTTCTCATCTTGTTATGGGACCATGTTATTTTACCCTCAAGGGATGCCTTCCTGAGGTAATTTTGAGCTATGAAACCTTCCCACATTGTAATTCCTCATGTCAATGTTGCTCAGTCAGTTTTCATGAGCTAAGCACACAGTTTGTGAAAATGTTATCATTGGCCCCTTTAGCCTATCACTACATGGGTCCCGTGGGGATGGGGTCATTTCTCAAAGAATAAAATGAAGTATGGTCAAATTTTGCAAAATAAAAAACTTCCATATTATAGGGATCATGACAATATTTCAAACGAGCTATCATGATCCCAATTCCAAGTCCGTATGACCCCCCTACGGAGGACGTAAACTTCGCGTCACCCGAATGGCCAAAACCAACAGTTGTGACTTCCTGGTATGATTTTGTTCCCATTTTTGTTTTAAAAAGAAAAGAAAATATAAGGATGGTGTAGCAAAGTGTGATAAATTTCCAATGGTATATTCCATACTTGGTTTCGACCCCTGGTTGGTGAGAATGAGCCTTCGCAAGTTCATGACCACTTTTGGACACCAAATTGGTTGTAGTGGTTCATGGTTAAAAAATTGTTGTTAATGGGTTTTAAATCAGGGATTCAACGATTCCCTGCTATAGTGGACTCATACAACTTTCCAACATATCGTAATTTTCCTCATTATGACCTTGGATGACTCAGTTAGAGTTGTCACAAGTTTGTCAACTATTTCAGGAAAAAGGGGCCAAACAACTTGCATAACAAGGTTTCATGACAGATAAAATAGTCATTAATGGACCTAAAACAAAAATATATGTCCATCCCATATAATTAATCATTGATACCTTTCCAAGGGTACTTCATTTTTCTCGATTGGATATCATATGGAAATGTGGCACCTTTCAAAAGATTGGGTGTCATGTGGTCCCACCAACAAGTCAAGGCTTTTAAGCCGTAACTATTTCGGACCAAAATTGAGGGGCGAGGTCGCATCATTTCATATTAGTAACCACATATTATCGATGGTTGCGTCAAGACCTTTCCAACGACCTGCTATGCATCCAATTTATACCTCGTCTCATCTAACAACATTTTATGCCTAAGTCAACAAGGTCATGGTCAAAAGTCAAAGTCAATGTCAAACTTTGACTTGACAAAATTTTCGAGGGAAATATTGAAAAATAATGGAAAAATAAAAAAATAAGAGAATTAAGAAAAGGGGAAAGGTGACACACATCCCTCATGCAAAAAATTAGAAATTAAATGTTTAGAAAAATAAAAAAATACAAACCCTCCTACCCTCTCTCAAGTCATTTTGGCATTTTGGCCAAGGGGAGAGGTGGCTCTGCAACTGAGGTCTTCAGTGGAAGAGGAGTTCTAGAAAGAAGGTACAGGTCTTAAATGGAAGCAAGACACAACCACGTACCAACATTAGAGAGTAGAGTACAGGTAACCTCCCATTAGTCCCACTTCTGAAAAATTTTATTGGGTTATTCAAGTGAATGGTGGGTTTTTGCACTAAACAATGTTATTTCTTCCATTAAAATTGTTCTTTTAGAGCTGGTTCATGTCTTTTTGTGGTTTTTAGTTCAAATGTATGGCTTCTAGTGTGAATGGTTCATTATTTTCCTATGCAAATATTCAAAGGGAAGGGGATTCGAACCCGTCTTAGGCACCAGACCCAAGCCTTCAGGCCCTTCAAAGAATGAAATTTTATGAGTTGAATGGACATTTACATGTCTGTACACTCTAACTTGCAAGACCTAGGATTTGAACCCCCAACCCTATTGTGGTGGGAAATCCCCCTATGGACTAGCACTTAGGGTTATATTATGCATGCAGATAAGACCGAAATAATCCTACTTTCTACTGTCGTCCCAGACCTAATCCCCATTTCTTTTAAGCAAATACATGGTTAAACAGACATACCTTGTTACGGATGTTCGATGTTGATCCTTCTTCACGCTTGATCGCTTGCTAGAATCTATCCTCCTAAGACTGAACTGTGTACAAAACAAGAAACAAACTCTACATGCATTTGTTCTACAGATTAATGGGTTAGAGATTCAAACATATATTCACGAAACTATGAAGAACTCATATAGCAGGACAAGAAAATAATTTCTTTATTATTAACTTTAATGAATCAACTGACAATGTTGAGACAGGCCACTGCTCCGCGAACCTGATCTTGGGCTCCTCTTCAAATGTCCTCCAACTTCTTTTCTTTGTATCTCTCTTTGCACAAGGATGGCTAAAGGGTTGGGATAATGGGAATGTGCAATTGGGTAGAGTTTCTTTACTCTTACTTTTTCCCCTCCAAATAGGACCCCTAACCCTTCTTTTATAGGCTAGAAGAAGCTAGGTATTTGGATGAACCCTCGGCCATGCATGGCCAAAAGATTCAGTTAACTCACCCAAAGTTGTGAGTTCCATCGGCAAATTTCCTTTTTTCATGCTTCTGAAGGTCCATGCGGGCTATAGTGGGCTAGCTAGCATGGACACTGTAGATCCATGCACGCAGTAGTGGGTCAGCTAGCGTGGACTTTTTAAAAATGGATTTTTTAGAAGAGTTGTTTAGTAGAGTTTTGGAAAAGAAGGAATCTGAGATGGCCTGATGCCAAGTAATCATGTATGGTGCAAATTAGGGTTATAACAGATTCTCCCTAATGTGTGAGGTCAGAAGAGAATCTGATGGCCGAAATACATTACCAATCTTTACTGATGTGCCGAACAAGTGAGCCCAGGAACCAGGAACCGGGAGGCGTCGTCTACAAAATAACAAATATCTCATTAAGGCGAGCATACCCATGCTTGGGATAGGATAAATGCATGGCTACCAATCAAATACACTGTAGATCCATGTCATATAACTATATAAAGTGTAGCCACAAACAGTACACAACGGATCTACATCTAGAAATAAAAAAAGATATACATGTAGAGTATCCATCTTCGTAGAAGCTGATAAGGCCTGATGGCTGGAGATGAGGGCTTCAGAGCTCGAGCAACAACTTCAAAATCTTAAAAAATCTGGTAGGAGTGTAATGTGAGTGTACGACTTCACTACCTAGAGGTTGTCGACAACTTGTCGGTCATGGACTAGAGAATCTTGATGATCAGACTGAAGGCTTCATTGATTTCGAACAAAGACTTGATTGGATGTTCAAGATGACCAGGTATGAAGGAAAGAGACAAACTACAGAGGGGATGACTCAAGATTGGTAGAAAATTCCCTTGGACAACAGCATGACAGATGATGAGACTTAGGCAACATGGCATTAATCATAAGTTTACGAAGCAGGAGGCAACACAAACTCTCCATATGTTTGGAAGAATAACCAAATGGAGGACACAACTCTATGTAGCGAGAACAACTTCCTAAGGTCGTATTGCATCCCATAGTTTGACAAACAAATAGATAGATGTGCTTTATCCAAGGGCGACTCATTATGCTTCCAATAAAGAAAATACTTTTCCCTTCCTCTTTTTGGGGTATATTTGATTTTTTTGTCTTTTTTCAATAATTTTGGAAAACAGAATAAAGGAATGTTATGTTACAATGGAGGAACGAGTGTTACAAACATACAAGTTCAAGGTGCAAGGAAAAGACTGATGTTCAGAATAATGATACTCGGGAAAAATTCTCTGGGGGCCAAGGGTGTTAAGACGTAGAAGAAAAGTGCTACAAGGCTGGTGTATAAGGTATGCAAATGCGGTTAACAAAATACACAATGGTAATGTCCTTCGATGTGAGTTTAACAAGCCTAGAGAAGGTAAGCTTGGTGGTTTTTCATATTTGAAGAGTCTGAAAAAACGTAAAAGGAGACTCCACTGGGGTACTTTTTTCTAAGATAGTCTAGTCGGTTCGAAAAAGGGGTAAACTAGCACCGACAAGACGTCTATTCAAAACCATTTTAATGAGTGTGATAAGGACAAGATCACTCGACCATTTTTTCATTTTTAAGGAGTCTGAAAAAATCTTAACTATGGACTCTGTCAGGAATGTTCTTCTGGACCAGTTTAACGAGTGTGAAAGAATAAGGTCACTCGACAATCTTTTCAATTTTAGGGACTCTGAAAAGAGCTTAACTATGGACTCCGAGGGGGTTCCTTTTTCGTAAGTTTAGTCCCTCAGGCCCGAAAAAGGGGTAAAATTATACCCGAGGGTACTCTTCTAGATAAATGAAGTTCCATAGAGTATAACTTTGTTCGTACAGTTGATCGTCCAGACTGAAAAAGGGGTAAACTATTGTCGGACATACATGACTTCAAATTTTAGTTTAACAAGCATGAAAGGCCACAAGATTGCTCAACAATCTTTTCATGTTTAGAGGGTCTAAAAAGGGCTTAAAAGAAGACCCATGTAAGGAACATTCTTCTGGACCAATTTAACGAGTGTGAAGAAACAAGGTCACTCAACAATCTTTTCATCTTTAGGGAGTTTGAAAAGGGCTTAAAGAAGACTCCAATGGGGGCTATAACTCATGTATGAAACTGGTTCAGGTAGAGCCCGCTGCTAGGCTCAGACCAAGAGACTCTTCGATAATCAACTTGGGAAGTCTCCCAAAAGGGAAGAAACACAAACCACGGTGTAAGTCCTCCCGCAGGATAGAAACCATAGTCATGGATTCAAGGATAGCCTTATCTGAAGGCAAATTAAAATCTTAAAAATCACGCAAATGAGGGTCAACAGTCCCAAAGGGTAAAGTAAACTGACCATACTCCATATGATGATGGAGATTATGGCTAGGACTGGTAGAGTCTATCAGCGAAGAATCACAAGCACGAGGGATTGAGGATCTAAAAACAACGAGATTAGACTCGGAAGGATACTCAAGGCTACTTGGACCAAGAGGGGGAAACAAGGGCTCCCATGCCCCCATTGGATAAACCAATGGATCAATTTCTGAGACCAAGTCTCAAGAAGGCCAACATGATTTCACAGGTTCCTGATCAGAAGTGATTGAACATCGAGGATAAGATGCCACATAATTAACCTGTGGTGGGGTAGAGTCTATATGAACGCTAGGAACATATAAAGGGGTAGTATGAAATAATGCTGAATTAGGATGGTGGTTATAATATGCCAGCTGTTCGATAGTGACAATGCTTCCATTGTGAGGGAAATGCATCACCTAGAAGAGCGTAGACACCACAACATTCATAGTATATACATAATCCCGCCCGAGAAGCATATTGAAATCTAACGGGCCTTGCACCACTATAACATCGACACAGACAATCTTCCCACCTAATGAGATAGGAAACTAAGGAAGAACCCCCAAATATTCACTAGGACGTCTGTCAAAAGCCAATAGTTCATGCGAAGAAGACACAAGCTCAGGAGATCCCAAGACTTTCCAAACTGAGGAGGATAAAATACTTACAGAGGCTCCTTCATCCACAATACATCGATAATTTTTTGTTGAATTAACTTCAACCCTCATTTGAAAAGGTGTGATAGAAGGAAGATGAGGCTCAACAAGGTCATTCCAATCAAAGGAAACCATCCTAGGGCTTCGAGGGGATGTGCTCAGAATGAGCGGAATGCCCCCTTGTTCTAGAAGTATTGAACCAGAAATGCTAAAAACATAGTCGGTAGACACGTCACTCCCCAAAAGAAGAGTGGGATCATCCAATGAATACATCGGCATGACTACTTTCATAACCAATGGATGAATAGGTTGTGGGACTACATGGTCTAAAGGCACCTCACCCCCCAACAGAGGAGTGGGATCAGCCAATGACTACATCGGCATGACCACTTTCACAATAATGGCTGAATAGGTTGTGAGACTATGTGGTCTAAAGGCACCTCACCCATCAAAAGAGGAGTGGGATCATCTGATGACTGCATCGGCATGACCACTTTATCAACCAATGGTTGAATAGGCTACGACGAAACCTCAAAAAACTCAGAATCAAAAGAGCTTGCAGATAGGGACCACAATATTTGTACCTCTGGAATGCCAGGGCACAAATGAGTAAGGTGATCTCCCTTGCAAAGCTTACAAGGGAACTTAGGCTTACGTCCTATCCATATAGGTTTCTCAACATAATTAATTCCCCCATCATGACTAGCAGTGGTTGGTTTCACATCTCCAACATGACTTGTAGAGGTTAGTGATGGGTCGATAACTTGACTTGAAGAGTCTATAGACCTATTACCAGTATGACTAGTAGTGATTGGACTCTTTCCACAGCATGACTTGCAGAGGGTGGGTGTGTTCCCCCACCATGACTTGTAGAGGGTGGGTGCTGGTCTTCAACGTGACTTGCAGAGGTTGTTGATTTCTTCTTCCTATTCTTTCTCTTTCTATTTCGTTCAGACTTTCGGTTATTAGTAATTGTACTTTCACCAGAGGTGGGAGAAGGAGGAGAAGACTTTGCTGATGAAGAAACATCAACAGGGTGCTCATGACTTAAGGTGCTTAACTAAGAAGTGTCAAGATAATTTGGGACATTTGGAATGGTACCCAACCAAACCGGTAGTCCCACATTCAACCCATGAATGTACAAAGTGGCCATTAGAGGGACACCAACATTTCCGAAGAAGGGAAAAGTACAAGAATCCCCTTGTGAAGGGGCTCCTTAGTTGGTATCACCGGGAACTTTAGCCATGAAGATCTTATGCATAGGTTATCCCTTTTTTGGGATTGTTCAAGTCCGTAAAAGTCTCACACACTGACTCTGGCGAACCAGTGGTATCAAAACAATGCCTATAAAGAGAGGGCTCTACGTTTCTAAGAGGAAGACAAAAAAGTCCTCACGATTGGTGGAGTGGGCGGTCTACCACTCTAGGTCAGAGACCCAAATCCATGACTAACTAACTCACTATGGAAAACTAGGGAGCACATAGCACACACTAAAAGTTCGTAAAGGCAAATCAAGCAAACAACTAACTAGTTGGAAGAACAGTTACACCAACCAACACTAGAGAAACTTACCGGTGCAAGTGCAAATCGAATACGGAAGCACCCTCCAGGTATACTCTACAAAGCATGGTCCAATGTATACCCTAGTTATTGTGGTATACCCCCGCGATCACCTGTGTAAGTCCCTAAAATAAAGGAAACTAGGTTGCCAACTCATGAACAGTCACCAAGCGAGTACAGTTGAAAGTCGGGTAGACCACAATGAGCAGGGTATCGAGCCCAAAACCTATCAAGGGTATCAAGAGCAAGTGGTATGGAAGAAAAATGAGGACCTCGAACATATTCGAGAACCATGAAGCTCCGTGGCAAATGCAATCGACGGAATCCCAAGACAAGCCCTCTATATGTGTTCTCCACTATGATTGGTGCATCTTTGGAGGGGTTATCTGCACTACCTTTCCACATGCGACCTCGTGTTTATACCCTGTGTTATAGGGGGGTCTCAAATAAATTTCATGATACTGGACTTGGACACTCCCTAACTCAGACTCTGATGTTTGATTTTAATGTCCTTGAAGAGCTTCCTCTCCAACCTAATCCAAGGCCCTAATCCTGAACTAGTTGGTTAACCCTACAAACATAAAAGTCTAATGAATTTTAGATTCAACGTTAATTTTATGGCTTGTCTTATGTAAAGGGGTATGAAAATGAAACTAATGATGTTTGAAAGATGAAAGTAAAAATAAACAAAAAGCTGGAAACAAAAACTTTCACTTAACGCAAATTTTCAACAACTTTTCAAAAATGTTGTTGTTGTTGTTGTTTTTTTTTTTTTTTCTAAGATCTTTTGAATCAGCAAACTTAAAGACGGATTTCACTCGACTACGAGATAATTAAAATCTAAGTAAACTATCAAGAACTTAATAAATCAAAGACTTTTCCCTGGTTACTAATGCAAAACAACACTTTTCAACCAAACAAAAAAATGAAAGTTTTTTTTTTTATTATTTGAATGCTCAAAAAGAAAAAAGGAAAAATATCAACAAGTAAAAACCAAGAAAAACTTCTGGCCTAATCGCATATCACAAAGAATCACTTCAAGAAATCACACACTAGAAACTTAAAAAATGACTCTCACACTTGTCTAAAAACCCTAAAGAAAATTTTGATGAAAAACTTCTGAATGGAAAAAGAAAGCTATGGCTGAGATTAAACCTAAGATACTAAATGCTAGGATAGAGATTCAAAAACATGAGAGGTATAACTCTTGTCAAGGGAAGAGATGACTGCCTCACCCTCAACAAAAACTATCCTTCACAAGCACACTACTGACAATTCAACATCAAGTATGTGCACGCGAGCGGTGTAGAGCCAGAGGGCGTGTACATGCGTGCTGGCCTTATACAAGCCACGTGTATCTCTAAAAATCTGAAACAAATAAAAACAGACAATCCAAACCAAGAAGAGACCACTGATACTGAGAACCAGGATCTCTTGAAGGATTAGACACTTTCTTTAACAAAAAAAGGAAAACAATGTAAGGAAAAAATTCGTAAAACAAACCAATCTGAGATTAACCCTAAGTTACAGACTGCAAACAACCAAGACCAGAAAGAGTTCTAGAAAACCCCTGAGAATGACTGATTCTGACAGGGAAGAGGATGACTGCCTCACAAATTTTCTGGAATCATACACGCTACTGTTACTTCTTCAACTAGCGTGTACATGCGGGCTGTAAGAAAGTAGGGCTGGGGTACACGCGTGTAGACCTGATGCAGGCCACATGTACTTCTGTGGGTCTCGAAAAAACACAGTCAAGAAAGGAACAGAGATGGCTGGTATGGAAGACCAGAATCTCTGTTAGCTCAAACTTTGTAGAAACTTCAAAAAATAGGAAAGAAAACCAGTCTTTTAAAACTATTCGAAAATATTCCCAGGAACCCTAGAGACTCTCCAGTACGGTCGACAATTCTGTTGTGGTGGGAAATCCACCTATGGACTAGCACTTAGGGTTATATTATGCATGCAGATAAGACCGAAAGAATCCTACTTTCTACCGTCGTCCCAGACCTAATCCCCATTTCTTTTAAGCAAATACATGGTTAAACGAACATACCTTGTTCTGGATGTTCAATGTCGATCCTTCTTCATGCTTGATCGCTTTCTAGCAGCTATCCTCCTAAGACTGAACTGCATACAAAACAAGAAACAAACTCTACATGCATTTGTTATATAGATTAATGGGTTAGAGATTCAAACATATATTCACTAAACTATGAAGAACTCATATAGCGGGATAGGAAAAGCATTTCTTTATTATTAACTTTAATGAATCAACTTACAATGTCGAGATCGACCACTGCTTCATGAACCTGATCCTGGGCTCCTCTTCAAATGTCCTCCAACTTATTTTCTTTGTATCTCTCTTTGCACAAGGATGGCTAAAGGGTTGGGACAATGGGAATGTGCAATTGGGTAGAGTTTCTTTGCTATTATTTTTTCCCCTTCAAATAGGACCCCTAACCCTTCTTTTATAGGTTAGAAGAAGCTAGGTATTTGGATGAACCATCGGCCATGCATGGTCAGAAGACTCAGTTAACTCACCCAAAGCTGTGAGTTTCGTCAACAACTTTCCTTTTTTCATGCTTCTGAAGGTCCACGCGGGTTGTAGTGGGCCAGCTAGCGCGAACACTGTAGATCCATGCGAGCTATAGTGGGTCAGCTAGCATGGACTTTTTAAAAATGCAGTTTTTAGAAGAGTTGTTTAGTAGTGTTTTGTTAAGAACCAAACATCAATATATCATAGAAAAACCTCAGGAAAAGTACTCAACGCCTTGAAAAAGAGATAATTTCATACAATAAGCCTCTTCGAGGGGGCAACCTCCTTTTACCCCACTTAAATGTTCAAGTACAAGATGATTTAAAATGAAAATGTCTCCTTGGTATATATAGGAGACTAGGAGGTATAATTACAACTAATGGCCTAAAGCTGACATAAATAAAATAACATTACTAATATAATATGCCATAATTAAGGGGTAATGAGCCAATATTAGGGCTTAACATGTTTTGGCAAAGAAGGAATCTGAGATGGCCTGATGCCAGGTAAGCATGTATGGTGCAAATTAGGGTTATAACAAACTCCCGCCCTTTCCTCTTCTCAAATGTCCACAAATTGGCCAAAAAAAGACTAAAAAGAGGGAAGGGGGTCAAACCTGTGACCTCCCTCCCCTTTACATAGTTCAAAACCCACAATAAATAAAAATCAAAATTTGATTTGGTGGTGATCGACCACCCATCCACCACCATGGTGCCACCATCTACCATGCAACCTCCTCCCATTCCACCACTCCATTCCTCCATATGTTGCATGCACACCCTACTATATTCTACTCCATACCTCTCATGTGACCTCTCCATTCCCTCTTCCCCACAGGCTCCCTCCACCTCACAAATCCTTGCATAGTCCTCACCACCTCCCTCCTCCTCTGCTCTCCATTCCACCACTCCACCTCCCCTCTCTGTGCACCCCTCCTCCTCCTAGGCTCCCTCCACCTCACAACCTATGTGCATGGCCAACACTCCCCTCCGCCTACCATATACTAGAAAACCTCCACTCGTCCCTTCCATATCCTCCTCTCCCCATGTGCTACCAACCCTTCATTGCCTCCTCTCCATGTAGGCTACCTCCACCCTCCTCCATCCCCGAAACCCCAACTCCTCAACCCTTGTGGACAACAACCCTTCCACCTCCCACAACTCCATTACTCCTCCCCGCTGCCTCCCTCCACCCTCCTCCATCCCCATAAACCCACACCCCAAAACCACCACCGTGTAGTCCACCTCTCAGTCAACCTGCAATTTATTGGGAGGGAGTTCCAGGCTATTCGTATGGGTGACTTGGGGCACTAGGGAAGGGGTTAGTATAATTTTTTTTTTTTTGTTATATAATNATTTTATTTTATTTTATGTTGTATATATAAAAAATATTATATATATATATATATATGTAAATGAAATTATTATGAAAATTTATAATAAATCCAAAAATTTTAAATAAATTTTATGTATATGTTTAAACTATACAATAAAACTTTTAATTCCCCCTCGAGTGTCACTGGGATTTTTAATACCATAACTTCACCATACAGAGGTGGAATTTATCCCATAAATAGTAAAAATGACTGGGGCAAAGTCAAGAATGCAACCATGTCATTCACCCTCTCAAATTTACCCCATCATTTCAGTGGTGCGTCCCAGAGTGACAGGAGCTCGTAATTGGCCCAAAACCACGTGTCGAAAGGAGGCCTAACTGGGGGCCTTCGAGGCCAAATTAGGCCAAATGAGGAAAATCCGTTTTAGCTACAGGTATGAAGGCTTATAGAATCTTGTAAATTCTAGTGTATATCCCAAAAAGTTTCCTCAATTTCAATTTTTCCCTGATCAATCTCTCAACTAACTCCTTGCATACCTTTCCAGGGCCATATCTTGCTAATACAGAGTTAGATTTGAGCCAAACAAAAGGGAATGGAAAGGTAGTGAAAAAACTACAACACGGACACATAAAAACTCAATTTTTTGGCTTTTTGGTAAAGGAGAAAATCCTCCCAAGGTTCATGCCCAGGGTGTCCCTTCACCGAAACAAGCCCAAATCAAAGCCATGCTTCGATCAACTCACAAAGAAACTTCTAGACAAAATAATGGGGGTATAATAAGGTCTGAAAAGTGCCTGAACAATGGGAATTTCCTTACATATAACAACCAAGAACAAATTCCCCTTTCCCTTCTAAGAAACTCTTCAATTTCCCCACACCTTGGGGCTTCATTTCGGTGAACCCGACAGCCATGGATGGCCGAGAATTGTCCTAGTTCACTTCATCTACAACTACAAAACATGGAAGCAATCAAAGAGACTTTGGGATGGCACAAATCCCAAGACAAATGATGATGTGGCTTACTGATTTTTGTCATTTTATGAAAATGATCTTTTTGTAATAGTTTGGTCTCGAAGGATTTACTTTGGCTCGTAAAAAATTGTAATTAAAGGGTCAAATCAAATCTGATTTGATTCCCTTTGTATAAGATCTCTTTTGGATAAGTTTATTTTTTTATTAAAAGCACAAACACTTTAAGGGTTGGTCCATTTGTCCCTTTTCCAAAAGTGACAAGTGTCTTGTGACCTAACCCTAAGCCTTCGCCTCTTCTTTATAAATAAAATGGATGACATTATACAAAGGGCATCGATGAATATAGTACCAAAGTGTTGCTGAAATTTTCGAAAAGCTCTTTGTGTGTGTGATACTTGTTAAATTTTGGTTGTTGGGCATGTCACTTGTTGGTTAAGGGTTGAGGGGTAGTAGTAAGTCCTTGTTATGTTAGCTATCTCCAGGAGCGATTGGTTAGCTAGGTGTTTTTTGTTGCTTCATTGGGTTTAAATTACTTTCTTTCATTTACTAATAGCCTTGCTTAACTTATTTGACGTATTGTAGTGAAAATTTCATGAAGTATTCAACTGTTTTCATCCTTAGTTAGTGGTCGAGAGTCCTATGGTCCCTTAGGAAAACCATTAAATAATCCCCTTAGCTACTTGTTTATACTTGATTTCTTCTTTATTTTTCATGTATATTTCTGTTATGATTTTATGTTATTAACCTTGCTCTCCCAAATAGGAAAATTGACCGATTTGGTCAATTTCTCCCCCGTGGACAACCATCTTAGTTGGCTGTTATCTAACTTTTATGTGTAAATTTATGTTTTGTTTATTTCAGTTTTTCATATAAAATCACTAAAATTTCGTTGTTTTCCTACAAGGATATAATCCAGTCAACTATTTTGCTTCCCCTAAGCAGTTGGGGACCATCTACAAACCTGTTTGAGGAAAAGGGGACAACATGATAGTGAAGAAAATAAATCATATCTGATTGGTAGATCCACCCATTCACACTCGTTTTCATCTTGAATTCACTTGCACTCATTCTAATTTTTTTTGCACATGTACCCATGTCAATATGCTTTGCTCGTGTAGATAGGTTGACCAGTTTTCTTACAAATATATGTTTATAAAATATGATTTTTTCCTTCGTAAAATTCCAATCCCCATACAAGGAATCAGTTGGGGCTTTTATGCATATGGCGGATTTTCTTCTCGCAAAGACCCTCAAACCATTCCCTTGGGTTGAATGGTATAATTGTTTACTTGTAATTAATTGATATTGTCTTTCTTCATTGTATATTTTCTCGTATACTAATCTACAGGTGTCTGCCCCTAAAGGGACCACGTAAAATCAACAAGCTAAATCATTCAGAAAACCACAAAAAACATGAAAACAAAGCAGTGGTCCACCCCATACACATTCAAAACAAAACCTATATTATTTAGCTATATGTGTACATGGCACAGACCCCCCTTCCCTCCAAAGGTCTGCTCAACCTCTCGGTCTAGGATCGTTCAAGTCACTGAACCAAATGGCTTGTCCGGCTCCTAACGAAACCAAGTTAACTTGACACAGGCCCTTCACCTTCTCGGCATAGGTTGTGTGGCACCCGCGAACCCTCTTCTTAGAGATTTTCAGTATGAACAACAATGGAATCTAGCTCTCTATGCTAGGCTCCCTCCTTAGTATGACCACAGATGACGATCATGGGCTAGCTGTTGGCATATTTACAGGAAGAATGTGCTTTTCATTGATGGCAAGAACAACAATGACGATGGAATGTTTACAGGAAAGAAACGAAGGAATGCAGAAAGAAACAATGATGGAAAATAGGGAAAGCATAAGTTCAGAAGAAGAAGCAAACAATATGCAGAGACGAGAAAGCTCAGAAGAGATAGCAGTTTCCAGAAGCGCAGTCGAGGTCAAAGAAAAGGACTTGCAGGAGGAGCAAAGTTCAAGACCTTTGAACACTTAGAAAACTTTCTAAGTCAGAGAGATAAAAAAGATCAGGAGGAAGAGCGAGTCATACCATGGATGATTTTAGGGGCTAAATTTAGCTCATGGGATAATTTTCCATGGTTTTTCCAAAAATGAGATTCGCTATTTTAAAAATGATTTTCTCAAATTCTATAGCGTAAAATTATTTTACCTTAAAAATTGCCAAAATTTTATAAAAACTATACAAAATCCTTATAGATTTGAATATTTTTACAAAAAATATCGCCAAACATTTATAGTTGGCATATGAAGGATTAGTAAGATTCGCCAAGGTTTCTACATTTTAAAACAAATTTCCATCCTTAAAATCATCCCTAAGAGCGATAGTGGTCATCGGATCAGTGTCCAGACAGGAGGAGCATGTAGAAAGATCGAGCCGTCGATCTGAGAACATAATCGACACACAATCATTAGTCTGGGTCTAAAGATGCGAGGAGTTTACACTCAGGAAAGTTTGAGATTTGAAATCTCCAGAATAAGAAGTTTTGTCAGTTGTTGGATCTGGAGATTAGACAATGACTGTTAGATCAGGGAGATCTATGTCAGCAAATCTCATCCTCAAGGACATGTGTCACACCACATCAGCAAGGACATGTGGCACACCATGTCAGCAAGGACACATGGAAAAATCAGACAATGACAAGTGTCAA
The DNA here is from genome assembly GCA_009831015.1 of Picea engelmannii. Lineage (NCBI taxonomy): Eukaryota > Viridiplantae > Streptophyta > Pinopsida > Pinales > Pinaceae > Picea > Picea engelmannii. Next base: position 914,151 of record ML781818.1, read on the forward strand.
GTTGTTTCGGCATTTCAGGTATGTGTAAATCACAAATCCGAGTGACATGTGGCAGTTGCTTGGTTTGTGACACATCATCGAGTGACACAAGAGTTACGCCACTCTGATATTTTTTCTTCAGGATTTTTACCACCAGCAATCGTGCAAAGACCCAAAGTCCCAAATTCCAAAGACCCGAAATGGATATGAGTCATCCGATCTGAAGATCACTCTGGGTGTATTCTCGATCGTTGATCGTGTAGCAGGATATGTGTCAATGGATCGTGAACTCCAGGAGAAACTTCTCTGAGAAAATGTGAAGGAGAAAAGTTTGAGATTGTCGAAGGCCGAAGTACCGGAGCGGTTGATAGCTGTTGGATTAAATAGGACACACATTAGTAGATTGTCATCTCCTAGAAAACCCTAAGGAGAAAGGTTTGAGATTGCCGAAGTGTCGAAGTGTCGAAGTGAACGAGGATTGTTGATTTGAGGAGGACACATGGAAGGAATCTATGGACTCTGGCTAAAAGTGTTCTAAGCAAGAAGAGGTTGAGAATTGAAATCTCCGAAGTTCAGATACCTGACAGAGATCTCAACCATTGATCCAAGAGGGACAAGCATCGTTGGATCGTGGACTTTGGTTGAAATACTATGGGAGCAAGCAAAGTTTGAGAATTGAAACTCCCGAAGCTCGAAAGGTGAAATTGATCTTGTCCATTGGTTTGGAGGGACACGTGTCATATGATCGTTGAGACCAAGGATTGTGTGTGGACAAAGGAAATAAGACATATCTATCGATTGAAGAGGACAAATGTCAGCATATCCTCCATTCCGAAAGATATCCATTCAACAACAACAGGGTTTGAGAGTTGAAACTCTTGGAGACCGAATCACGAAGGAAACCTCAGTCATTGATGGAGGAAGGAGATATCTAGTCCCCATACTTGAGAGGACATATCTGAACCATTTGTTCAAGAGCACCATCAAGATCATGAGATCAACGGTCATACTCCATTGCTGGGACAAAACATGCTTGGGTCATAATATTTCATGTGCAGGCTGCAATTGAAACCACGGTTTTGGAGAAAGGACGCATGGAGGCTCGTGTTGAATTACGGGGAGAAAATAAGTTTGGTCTAAACCACCTATGGACGTTCCTACAATCATTTGGTCATGTGAAGTTCATATCCCAAGGTCATATCGAGGGATGAGCTAGCATGTTTCTAGGCTCCACTTCGGAGTTCAGGAGATCAAGAGTGAGGAGAGTCGGGGTGACTCATGACAGATGACCTGAAACGCGAAGTCCCAAAGTGATTGGCCCCAGGTCACAACCAACGGTCATGATAAGGAAGGGTCTTAGGATCCAAAGGATCCAAAACCAGATGACTGTAATTTCCAGAGAGGACGAATGATTGCGACTGGTAGAGAAACAAAGGATTCTCGGGATAACTGGAATAGAAACCAAAGAAGCCATAATTGACTGGCTGTAACTGCCAGAACAGAGTGATTGTATCTTCCAGAGAAATTGAGGAGATGCAGGGTGATCGCCATAGGATATGAAGAGTCTTGAGGTAACTACCAGTGGAATGAAGACTAATCATAGAGACAATTAACAGATAGAAAAGTGTCGAAGTCTGTAACTGCAACAGAGAGGATAAATCTCGATTGTGACAGAGAAGACGAAGAGTCACACTACTAGAGAAGGAAAAGAATCTCAGGATAAGCCACTGATGACAAACAGACTCAGGATGACCACCAAATAATATGATGAGTTGCATGGATGATCTGGAAAAGGACTAGGCATGCTAAATACATGGAGAACAAAGAAGAGATGGTTGTCGTTGTTGAGTGTGATTCATGCGGGTAGAAGCATGGTGTGTGCATGAGATGAAGCACACAGAAGAGGCATGGTGCATAGAATGGAAAGAAGACACAGATCATAAAGCACAGAAGAAGCAAGGAACATAAATTCATATCTGAAAGAAGAGCATAAAGCACAGTAGACGCAAGGAGAGAGACACTGATGCAGGCAGAGCAGAGCAGTGTAGCAGAAAAATAACAAGACTGGTAAGCCATAGATAAATGTTGTATCACTGTGATAAATTCAATAAATAAAAGATTTATAATTCAGGGTGGTAGGGAGGTGCTAGGGAGGACTTTTTTCCTCATAGTTTCAAGTAGGTGATTGAACATAGGGAGTTGTAGCTTCCATCTGGTTACATCCATAAACACTAGGATTGCAGGGTGGTGCAAGGGAGAAATATTGTTCTCTGTTATATAGGTTGGTGCATGTGTGATTGGAAGTTGGTGCTTCCATCCTGTTGGTTCTAGAACACTTAGGTATTTGGTGCTTCCTTCTAGTGGGTTCTAGAGAAACCATGGAGTTGGTGCTTCCTTCTAGTGGGTGCTAGAGAAACCAGAGAGTTGGTGCTCTTAGCAAGTTTCATCTTGAAAAACAAAGGTGGTACCCTCACAATGAGTTGGTGCTCATAAGAATGATAATGTACAAAAATTAAAGATTACTTATCATATCAAGAAGAAGAGGTTTATCCCTTTATGGGTTTCCTCAGGAAATATCTGTCTCTATATATTTCATGTGTGTGATTGATGTTGAATATTCTATTTATTACCTCCATGCATTATTGTGATTTTCATTGAGTGCATTGTTAAGAGTTTAAAATAAGCATAATTTTTTAAGCACGGTAACAACTGATTCACCCCCGCCCTCTCAGTTTTCCAACAATTGGTATAAGAGCAAGTTCCCTTTATTTAAGGGTAGATCCTAGAGCTTAAGCATGACTAGCCATGGAGGAACTTCAACCAATCAGGCCCCCCTTTTCAATGGAACAAACTTTGGCTTATGGAAAGTTAGGATGATAACTTACATAATGGCTTTAGGTGCAAATGTCTGGGATGTGGTAGAGACTGGTTATGTAAAGTTGGTTGCACTAGCTTCTAAGGATGCCAAGCTTCAAACCTACAAATTACAGTTTGAACAACTAAAGATGAATGAGGATGAGATAGTTAATAAATTTTTCTTAATATTTGAGGAGCTTGTGAATGCCATGAAAGTTCTTGGTGAGAATATTGAAGACGTATTATTAGTTCATAAAATATTAAGGTCTTTACTTGATAGATTCAATCCAAAAGTTTCTACAATAGAAGAACTAAAGGATCTTAAGAGTCTGTCTATTGATCAACTTCTAGGAACTCTAAATGCTTATGAAATGAGGATTATTAAACATAAATCTACCACTAGATAAGAATCATTTAAAGAAGACAAGAATGAGGATTTTGAGCCTGATGAAATTGAAGCAAAATTTGTGAGAAGACTAAAGAAAGGATCAAGCAAGTACCAAGGAAAGTTTCCCTTCAAATGTTTTAACTATGGAAAGATAGGTCACTTTACATCTAAGTGTCCACACAAGCATAAGGACCAGAACTCTGAAGGAGAAGAGAAGTAAAAATCCAAGAGATTTGGTAAAAATAAATGTTTATGTGTAAACAATGATGACTCTTAAGAAGACACAGATAGTGACTCTTCCTGTGAAGATAAGGTTAATGAATTTGTGATTATGGACAAAGAGGATTATGATAATGAAAGCACGGGAAGTGATGTCAATATTGAAGAATCTATGGTTGACTTGGAAGGAGAGATGATCAGTGCTTTAGAAGAGATTGATAGACTCATAATTAAGAAGAGAAAACAAAAACAATTGCTGATATAGTTCAAGAAAGGCAATAAAAAACCTGAAGAAGACTTTGCCTTGCTAAAAGTGGAATTAGAAGAGGCAAAGAAAATTGAGGAAATTATGAAACAACAGTTATCAGAAAAGAAGGAAAGATGTGAAGCTCTGGAAGAAGAAGCAGTGAAAACTAGGAAAGAGTTGGAGAAGTTTCAAGCCTTGTATCATCAGAATCTGTCAAGTATCAAAGCCTCAGAAGGATTAGCCACCATTTTGAATCAACAAAGGAATCTGAAGTTGAAAAATAGTTTGGTTTATGAAGAGGGATCAAGTAGTTGTCAAACAAGCAACAAAGAACCCATCAAGTTTGTCAAATCTACAACCAATGACAACATCAAACCTGCATAAACAAAGGAATATAATCAACCACCAAGGAGGAGTAAAGAAAAAGGTGCTAGAACTGAATCTGTAGAACAAAGAAATAATACACCCTTTGCTCAAAGAAATCATCAGCATGGAATAAATTGACCTACTCAAAGAAGACATCCATTTTCTAGGTACAAAGGAGTTTTCTATTGATATTGTTTTTTCTGTTCTATCTTTGGTCACAAAGCTATAAACTGTTCTTTAAGATTTATATATGAGAAATCAAAACACTCAAGGAATAGATATCTTCCACAACAAAGAATGAGACAACCAAGTAAAAAACAATCATAGACTGCAAATCATGTAATGGCTGAGAAAAAATCATAGGTTAAGCATAACAATTGTTATGATCCTTTATTCAATGAACCAGAATGTCACACCTGCCATAACTATGGACATAAATCTAGAGACTATCGCCTAAGGAACTATGAGTCATATTTGAATCCCTATGCTGAAAATGTCAAGGTTTGGAAGAAGAAAGAAAATGACAAGTGTGGTCTAGTACTTTCAGCTCAAAAAAAAAAAGACCCATGGTATATAGATAATGGATGTTCCAAGAACATGACTAGAGACAAGGATAAGTTTTTGTCTATAAGTAAAAGAAAAATAGGAAATGTAACCTTTGGAAATGATGAACCAGAATAAAATCAAGGGTAAAGGGATGGTGAGTTTAAGTAATGGAAAAGGAAAAGTCCAGGATGTTTTTCTTGTAGATGATCTGAAACATATTTTTATCAGTATAAGTCAAATGTGTGACAGAGGTTGTGAAGAGGTGTTCACATCCAAATAATGTAAGGTAAAAAATGTAAACTCGGGACAAGTGGTGGATAAATACATAAGGACAAATAATGATGTTGATATTGAATCCTCCCATGCAAGAAAATAAGAAGTAGAAGAAGAATAATGTCATAATCTGGAAGCATAAGTTGTGAATATTATAATGAAGGTTGAGAAGTTAAGCACCCAAATCAAGCTCTTGAACAGTTCCATGATCCTAGCTAAGATCTTGGATAGTCATAAATCACCAAATGACAAATTTGGTCTTGGATACAACAAGGGAGAAATCAATACTCCTAAGAAACCTGATGCAAGTCCTTCATTTGGAAAAAGGGAAAGAAGGTATGAGAATGTTTGTAATGGTTTTTTCTTGTGATGAATATGGTCATAAAAGCCTTATATTGTAGGCATCATGGAAGAAAAATGAAGTTGATGTAATAGAATATCAGAGAAGAGTGACACTAGGAGTCATTCATTTATGAAAAAAAAAGTTTGATGAAGGAGTCCCAGTAAGTTAAATGAGCAATATTGAGTCTGCTATAGAGGACACAGCTAAATCTAAAGATGAATAGGTCCAAGAATTGGAAGGAGAAGACTCTAAGTTAGATACAAATACTTTGCAGGACTCAAATAAGAGAATCCATCCTGTCAGGAGGATTTTGTGTTGGTTAAATATCTGATACCTCCGACAAGTACTACAACAGCTCAGGGGGAGCATGCTTTCTTTGACATTGATGTCAAAGGGGGAGAAAAGGTTTGGTATGGATGCTACAGTTGGAGGTATACGTAGAACAATGTAATCCTTCAGGGTTTCCATCAATGCCAAAGGGGGATATTCTTGGCATGTTTACAGGCATAATGTTATTGTCATTGATGGAAAGAACAACAATGGCGATGGTATGTTTACATGTAATAAAAACAACAATGAGGAAAGCAACAATGATGGAAATGTAAAATAGGGAAATCATAAGTTAAGAAGAAGAAGCGAACAATATGCAGAGATGAGAAAGATCAGAAGAGATAGCAGCTTCTAGAAGCACAATCGAGGTCCAAGAAAAGGACTCGCAGGAGGAGAAAATGTTGAGACCTTTCAACACTTAGAAAACCTTCTAAGTCAGAGAGATTAGAAAGCTCAGGAGGAAGATCGACAGTGGTCGTTGGATCAGTGTCCAGATACGAGGAGTGCGAGAAATATCGAGCCGTTGATCTGAGACCATAATCGAAAAACAACGATTAGTCTAGGTCTAAATATGCAAGGATTTTACACTCAGGAAAGTTTTAGATTTGAAATCTATGGAATGCAAAGTTCCATCAGCCGTCGGATCTGGAGATCAGACAATGACCGTTAGATCAAGGAGATCTACGTTATCAAATCTCATCCTCAAGGACATGTGGCAGACCACATTAGTAGACCACATCAGCAGACCACATCAACAAGGACACGTGGCAGACCACGTCAACAAGGACACATGGAGAAATTAGAAAATGACAAGTGTCAAGTTATTTTGGCATTTCAGGTACGTGTAAATCACAAATCTGGGTGACACGTGGCAACTACTTGGCTCATGACACATCATCGAGTGACGCAAGAGTTATGTCACTCTCAGAGTTTTTTTGGGGGAGTTTTACCACCAATACTCACGCAAAGACCCAAAGTCTCGAATGTCGAAGACCCGAAGTGGATATGAGTCATCCGATATGAATATCACTTTGGGTGTATTCTCGATCATTGATAATGTAGTAGGCAACATGTCAATGGATTGTGAACTCTGGGTGAAAATTCTCCAGGAAAATGTGAAGGAGAAAATTTTGAGATTGTCAAAGGCCGAAGTCCTAAAGCGGTTGATAGCTGTTGGATTAAAGAGGACACGCGTCAGTAGATTGTCATCTCTGGGAAAATGTGAAGGAGAAATGTTTGAGATTTCCGAATTCTTGAAGTGAACGAGGACCGTTGATTCGAGGAGGATACATGGTAGGAATTTGCGGACTTTGGCTAAAAGAATTATGAGCAAGCAAAGGTTGAGAATTGAAATCTCTAAAGTCTAGAGATCTGAAGGAGATCTTGACCGTTGATATGAGAGGGACATGCATTGTTGGATCATGGAATCCAAGTGAAATGCTTTGGGAGAAAGCGGAGTTTGAGAATCAAAACTCCTGAAGCCCGAAAGGCTAAATCGATATCGTTAGTTGGTTTGGAGGGACATGTGTCATCTGATTGTTGAGACCAAGGATTGTGCATAGACAAAGGAAAGAAGATAGATCCATTGATTGAAGAGGACAAATGTTAGGAGATATTCCATTCCAGAAGATATCCAGTCAACAACAACAAGGTTTGAGAGTTGAAACTCCCGAAGCCCAGATCATGAAGGAAACCTTAGTCATTGATGGAGGAAGGAGAGATCTAGTCCATAGAATTGAGAGGACAGATCTAAATCATCCATTCAAGAGCACCGTCAAGATCGTGAGATTGACAGTCATGCTCCATTGCGGGGACAGATCATTCTCGGGCCTTAATCTTTGATGAGCGAGCCACAATCAAAACCATGGTTTTGGAGAAAGGACGCGTGGGGGCTTGTGGTGAATTGCGGGGCAAAAAGAAGTTTGGTCTAAACTACCTATGGATGCACCTGTAATCACATGGTCGCGTGAAGTTCATATCCCAAGTTCATATCGAGGGAGGAGCTAGCACATCGATAGGCTCAACTTCGGAGTTCGAGATATTAGGAGTTAGGAGATTTGGGGTGACTTACAACAGATGACCTGAAATGAAAAGCCCTGAAGTGATTGGCCCCAGGTCACAACCAGCAGTCACGAGAAGGAAGGGGCTTAGGAGATAAAAGATCCAAAAATGACTGACTGTAACTACCATAAAGGATGAAGAATTGTGACTAACAAAGAAACAAAGGATTCTCAGGATAACTAGCATAGAAGCCAAAGAAGCCATAATTGACTAGTTGTAACTACCAAAATAGAGTGATTGTATCTGCTAGAGAACTCAAGGAGTTGTAGGGTGATCGCCATAGGATCTGAAGAGTCTCGAGGTAACTACTAGTGGAATGAAGACTGATCATAGAGACAATTGACAGATAGAAAAGTGTTGAAGTTTGTAAATGCAACAGAGAGGATAAATCTCGATCGTGATAGAGAAGACGAAGAGTCGCACTACTAGAGAAGGCAAATAATATCAGGATAAGCCACTGATGACGAACAAACGCAGGATAACCACCAAATAAGGCGATGAGTTGCATGGATGATCTGGCAAAGGACTAGGCATGATAAATACATGCATAATAGAGAATATATGGTTGTCATTGTTGAGTGTGATTCATGCAGGTAGAAGCATGTTGTGTGCATGAGATGAAGCGCACAGAAGAGGCATGGTGCATAGAATGGAAAAAATACACAGAGAATAAAGCATAGAAGAAGGAATGAAAAAAAATGCATATCTAAAAGAAGAACAGAAAGCACAACAGATGCAAGGAGAGAGACACTGATGCATGCCGAGTAGAGAAGTGTAGCAAAACAATGATGATACTGGTAATCCATAGATAAATGTTGTATCACTGTGATAAATTCAAGAAAGAAAAGATTTATAATTCAGGGTGGTAGGGAGGTTCTAGGGAGGACTGTTGTCCTTAGAGTTTCAAGTAGGTTCTTGAACATAGGGAGTTGTAGCTTCCATCTAGTTGCAGCCAGAAAAACTAGGGTGTAAAGGTGGTGCAAGGGAGAACTATTTTTCTTTGTTATACAAGTCATTGCCTCTGTGAATGGAATTTGGTGCTTCCATATTGTTGGTGCTGGAACAATTAGGGAGTTGGTGCTTCCTTCTAGTGGGTGCCAAGGAAACCAGGGAGTTGGTGCTTCCTTCTAGTGGGTGCTAGAGAAACTAGAGAGTTGTTTCTCTCAGCAAGTTGCAGCTTGCAAAACAGAGGTGGTAGACTCACAATGAGTTGGTGCTCATAAGAATGATAATGTACAAAAAATGAAGATTACTTATCATATCAAGAAGAATAGGTTTTCCATTTATGGGTTTCCTCACGAAATATCTGTCTCTGTATATTTCATGTGTGTGATTGATGTTGAATATTCTATTGCTTACCTCCCTACATTATTGTGATTGTCATTGAGTGATTTTTAAAGAGTTTAAGATAAGAACAATTGTTTAAGCATGGTAACAACTGATTCAACCCCCCCCTCTCAGTTGTCCAACACTAGCTCCCTTCATGACCCCGTTCTTCGAGACTTTTAAGAATTGCTTACTGCCTTTTTCCCGATTCCTGAATCAGAGAATTATACAGGACCAATCCATGGTCCACGTTCCCCTTACAATTGATGGTTGAGATCGAATCATGAGTTTGAACTTCGTGAGTAATATTTTCTCTCTATTCTACTTCTTCTTATTTGCAAATCAGTGAAGCGATGATCTCTCGCCACACGTCCTTTCTCAATGGATGGCTAGGGTTGTTTCAACTCCTAGCTCTTTGGTTATTCTATCCTCTACTTTTATTATGAAGGGTTCTTCCTCCGACATGTGTAGATCTCCGCCATACGTCCTCCTGGATCCAACTGTCTAGAATTGCTCCGCAGTTCTCCCTTCACAAAGTTTGAATTTATCTCCTTGCAATTCTTCTGAAGTCTGAATCCTCGAACTCCCGGATCTGCTTCCACCTCTCTCCTCCAATGATGGATGGTTTTGTGGTCTTTAGGACCTCAAAAAGTCCTCAAACCCTTTTCACACTTAGCTTAAATTCCTCCTTCTAGACTTAGGCTATTCTCGAACACCTTCTACAGACTTTGCAAAGTTCTGTGCAGACACTTCTGCGACTTTGCTCGGCTTGAAAACCTTCAAGATTCATTGTTCCCCTACATCCTTCAATGAATTATCCTTTGCCCTCCTGTAAACTTATGCACTTCCTCCTGAGCTTGTAAGATGGATTTATAGTCTCCTTAGTGCACTCCTTGCACTTGAATAAGATTTTCGACGGCTTCTCCCTTAACCTATTTGAGCATCTTAAGGCATCTTCTTTCCTTTTTCGATGCACTCTTGCAAAGCCTTCCTTCCTCAGAGTGTTAAGAAACCCTGGGATTCTCTTAAGGATTCCAACACTTCCAATTGTGTTTCTCTTGTATGCCCTCGTACTTTCTCTATGCCCTCCTGGAAAATCATTTTAGAGTGTTTAGTAACTATGGAATATGTTTCCTCCTTCATAGTCTTTCTTTCCAAGGTACTTAACCACCTTGAAATTTCCTCCCAAGTCTATGAATTAACCTGGTATGCCCTCCTGGAATTTTCTCTTCTGACTCCACTGAGTTCAGACACACACTCATTGCGTCAGCTTACAGAGCTTATTCACTCTGTTGCGCACTCCTTACACTTAGCCTAGAGAACCGGACTTAATCCAACACACTCACAGATAGAAAAATATATCTCTATCCCTGCAAATGATTTCTAACATTCATCTACAACTCAAATGCATACAAATTACATTCATAACACAACATCCATTACAAATAAATTGATAACAAGAAAAACTGTCATTTTCTATTAATGGTAGAGCATCAAATTACAAATATTTGAGTCTGGACTATGATTGAGTTTCGACTCTTATCGATCTCCCTAACTTCTATTCATTTTTCTCCTGGCTAATTCTTTCTCAGCTAACCTCATATGGACCCTTACAATCAACCTCCTACGACCCCTTACAACCAACCTCTACTTGGAAATAATACAAAGATTTATACAAGAGGGGATCAACGAGCTTCCCTCCAACCTAAACTAGTGGTGTCAAATCACCATTCAAAATGCATGTCTAATGGGAAAATTACAATGATGGAAATCTACTCCAAATTGGATGCAGATCCCTCCTTCTATAAACCACTTAATGGAAACCTTATCTGCATCTTGTGCGAAGGCACAAATTCCTTCTCGAAGAAAAATGAGAGGGCGACACCTCTCCCTTCCTTGAATGCACACCACACATGTAAATTGGTTGGCACATGCTAAGGTGGAGCGATGCTCCTACATTATACTCCACAACTATTAAAATCATGGGCTCCTGCTCATGAGCTCTCCATATTGGATGGAATCCTCCTGGATCCCAGACGTTTTCTTGTAGCTATCTTTCAGCTCCTCTACTTCGCTTCTGCTGCTCCTGCATCTTCGTCGTTGCTCATGCAAATTCCTTTCTTTCCATCTTCTTTGTGTTGACCACTTCCTCTGTTGACCCCAACATCAGCCTCGTTATCTCCTCAATCACCTCGTCCATCTACTCCATTGGCTGGCTCTTCTTTTGCAGTCTAGCTTGTTGCACTTCTTCCTTGTCAATGGGTAAATCAATTTGATCTCCCAAGTTATATCCTTCATATATTATGGACTTAGTTTTCCATAGTGCTACAACTTCCACTTCTACAGAATTCTCATCACTAGGATTCTGCTCAACCTTTCCTTCCGACAAAATTTCTCCTATTAGTTTCTCTTGTACCAACTCAACTCCAGCTTCCACCATATGGAATTCATACTGGTGTGTATTCTCTGGAATGGCTATCTTATGGAAACCAATTTCTAGTTCCAGACTATCTAACCAATCCTCCAGTGCAAATCCATCTCCCACTGGATGAGTAACCCAACTGGGTGTTCTCCTTCTATTGGGACAGACTTCAATATATGTTCCTCCTCCTCCATGACAATCTCATCTTGCTGTCCTTCTGTCGCATCTGCAACATTTGTTCTAGCCTTTCCTCGGCCACTTGGCAGGAATATATCAACTCCTCCAATGATCAGAACGGTCCTATGATCCTTCTCCTTCGCTGTGATGAATGTTTCCAACTTGTCATCATATTCATTCACGCGACTTGCAGTTCCGTATGAATCTTCACCTCAGCGAGGTCTTTCCTCTGCCTCCTCTTCATCTATCAACACCCATTGATGTGAAACTTCAGTTGAGCTCGCTTCTTCTTCCTTTCCCACTTGGGAATTTGGGATGTCTTCTCTACCCACCTAGAAGTTTATGAGATCCATGGATCCCTTCATATTTCCTACTTGGCAACCTACGGGACTTTTTCCATATCTCTTTCCCTCATCACTGATATTTTCAACATACCTCAACCACCATTTTAACACCTGTTCCTGCCCTCTAGCTAACAACTTATGAACATGCCACTTATTTGTCCTCTTCAAAGGCCATTCATACCTCCAACTCACCTTTTCTTCTCTACCTTGATCTCCCTCAGCACTTTGTCTATTTCCACTTTTCTTTTCTGTAGACATAACTCCCCTTGATCATGTTCATGAATTCCAACGACCATATTGATTCACGTACATCCCACCTGTTTGTTTATCATTTGTTTCACACCTTGAAACAACTTCAACAGAGTATCACACTCTGTCTCCCTTGCTTACAGAAACCAATTTTGCATTAGCTCTGATACTCCTGGTATCATATTATCTTCTTTATCTCCTTCTTTCCACCTGAAAATAAAATTAGGCTCTGATGCCACTTTGGTGCATACCCCCCTTCCATCCAAAGGGTTTCTCGACCTCTTGGTCTAGGATCATTCAATTCACCAAAATGAATGGCTCGTTGGGCTCCTAACAAGACCCATTTAACTTGACACAGGCCCTTCACCTTCTCAGTGAAAGTTGTGTGGCACTCGCGGACCCTCTCCTTAGCTCTTTTCAATATTAATGCTAACAGACTCTAGCTCTCTATGATAGGCTCCCTCCTTAATATGACCACAGACGATGATCATGGGATAGCTCCCTTTGCAACCCCGTGCTTCGAGACTTTTGTGAATTGCTTACTCCCTTTTTCCCGATTCCCGAATCGACAAATTCTCCAGGACCAAATCTACGGTCCATTTTCCCCTTGCAATCAACAGTTGAGATTGAATCGTGAGTTTGGAATTCACGAGTCCTCTCTTCTCTCTATTATACTTCTCCTGATTTGTGAATCAGCGAAGCACTGATCTCTCGCCATGTGTCCTTTCTCAATGGATGACTAGGATTGTTTTGACTCCCATCTCTTCGAGTATTCTCTCCTCGACTTTTGTTTCGAAGGGTTCTTCCTCCGACATGCATATATCTCTGTCGCGCATCCTCCTGGATCCAACAGTTTATAATTTCTCTACACTTCGCCCTTCGCGAAGTTTGAATTTTTCTCTGTGCAATTCTTTTGAAGTCTGAATCCTCAAACTCCCAGATCTACTAGAACCTCTCTCCTCCACTAATGGGTGAGTTTGTGGTATTCGGGACCTTAGCAGGTCATCGACCCCTTTGCACACTTACCAAAAATTTCTCCTTCGAGACTTAAGATATTCTTGAACACCTTTTGTAGACTTTGTAGAGTTATGTGTAGACACTTCTGCAACTTTTCTCAGCTTGAAAACCTTCAAGATTCACCATTCCCCTACATCCTTCAGCGAATGATCCTTTTCCCTCCTGGAAAATTACACTCTTTTGATTGAGCTTGTAATATGGATTTACAGTCTCCTTAGCGCACTCCTTACACTCGGCTAATATTTTCGACAACTTCTCCCTTAGCCTATATAATCATCTTAAGGCATATCCTTTCCTTTGTCGATGCACTCTTGCAAATCCTTCCTTCCTCAGAGTGTTCAACAACCCTGGGATTCTCTTAAGGATTCCAACACTTCCAATCATGTTTCTCTCGTACGCTCTCATACTTTCTCTATGCCTCCTAGAAAAGTGTTTCAGAGTGTTCAGTAACCCTGGACTGTGGTTCCTCCTTCATAATCTTTCTTTCCAAGGTACTTAACCACCTTGAAATTTCCTCCTGAGTCTGTGAATTAACCTAGTATGACTTCCTGGCATTTTCTCTTCCAACTCCACTGATTTCAGAGACGCACTCCTTACATCAGATTATAGATCTTCCTCACTCTGTTGTGCACTCCTTGCACTTAGCCTAGAGAACCAGACTTAATCTAACACACTCACAGATAGAAAAATATATCTATATCCCTACAGATGATTTCTAACATTCATCTACAACTCAAATGCATACAAATGACATTCATAACATAACATCCATTACACAAAAATTGATAACAGGAAAAGCTATCATTTTCTATTAATGGTAGAGGATCAAATTACAAATATTTGAGTCTGAACTATGACTGAGTCTCAACTCTCATCGATCTCCCTAAATTCTATGCATTTTTCTCCTAGCTAACTCTTTCTCATCTAACCTCCTACAACCCCTTACAACCAACCTCTACTTGGAAATAATACAAATATTTATACAAGAGGGGCTCAAGGGGCTTCCCTCAAAGCTAAATTAGTTGTGTCAAATCACCATTCAAAACTCCTATCTAATGGGAAAATTACAATGATGGAAATCTTATCCAAATCGAATGCAGATTCCTCCTACCATCAACCACTTAATGGTGACCTTATCTCCAGCTTGTGCAAAGGCATAAATTGTCTCTTCCATCTTTTCATCATTAAATGCCTGGATCACGCTTTTGATTCTTGAGGAAAAATGAGAGAGAAATGCCTCTCCCTAACTTGAATGCGCACCACACGTGTAAATCGGCTAGCATGTGTTGAGGTGGAGTGATGCTCATGCATCAATACACATATTGTTTAGCTATGATGTATATGTCACATACTTATTTACTTATTTTTGTATAAATATTTAGACAGTTTTCAATTTACCGACTAGGAGGCACGCTTGCTGTAGTGTCCCCAAGGCTGAGCCCCGTTGAAAACCATGTTCTGAAAGAAATTGTAAATATGTGTTATAGGCTGGTGAGCTAAGTTTGTATAAGCTGATGGGCTTATGTGATTGTTAGGCCAGAGAGCCTAAGGGTTGGAGGCCAAGGGCCTGATATTGTACTTGTATGTATGCAAAACATTTAATAAAATTGATTAAAAAAAAAAAAAAAAACATCGTCAGGTGCAGACCGACCACGATGAATGAGTGAAGGGGGACTGAGCATCCACAGAGTGGGCAAGGAATTAGGAGATGGAAGGTGGGAAAGGGGCTAAGTGTTGAGCCTAGGGGCTAAGCCTGGGAATAATATTTTAATATTATCCCAAAAAGACATGTGCATTTTATGTTTTATCCTAAGTTTCTGGCAAGGGGAGGATGTACAAGGGTGATGTGTGTTGGTAGAACGCATGAAATTCCATGGGTGACAAGTGTCAACCTTGACAAATGCGAATAAAATGGCTAGAGTGAGTCATGAGAAGGGTTCCTCCTCCATTCTACCCGATTTCCTGAACGCGTACGGAGCCCCGGATAGTATGACCAACCCAACTCCTGCAGAGAACCTTCGTGCATCCCTGTGATTTGAAAAGTTTGTGTCTGTCTCTGAGAAAACCCGTGTGTACATTCCCTAAATGAGAAGCCTGTGTTGATTTTAGGAAAGAGTCTGTGTTTTTTTTGGAAAGCTAGTACAACCCTTCTCTGTTCTAAACTGGGGAGTCTGAATCGACCCCTGCATGGATGACTCGTCACGCATCCCTGAGAATCCAGAGTGTGAGTCTATCCCGTGTTTCCAGATTGAGAAAATAGAAGTGTCCCGTCCCTGCTAAGCCTGGTTATGCTGTTGCACTAGTCTAGAGTTGCCCTGGGGTGTTTGTGTCTAGATTCCTGTTGATTGTGGTGGACGTGTAGTGTTTGATCCTGTGTGGCTTGTTGGCCAGTTTGTACAACACTCTCTCCAGGTGAGAGAGGTGGTTGAAGTTGGAAGAATAGGTTGTTGGACCTGTGAGTGACTCCCTCCAGGTGAGAGAGTGTGTAGAGGAAGGAGAGAACTCCTGGAAGGAACCTTGTAGCTGCCATAGAGCCTGGAGACTTCCGGTCCGGCCTGTTCCTATAACCTAAGGAAAGGGAGATTAGAAGCCAAAGGACTGTCCAGATGACAGAGAAGGTGTATACTCCTGGGGTGGAACAGGCATGTGGGGAATGAGGGTCTGTGGGCAGTGAGCGTGGGAGGTTCCTGGGAGATAATTCCATCCTTGTGGTTGTGTGTTGTTTCCCTGTAACCTCATCCTAGCCTAGGATTCCTTGTCTTGGGGTGGAGCTTAGTCTCAGCTTGGGGGTGACCCACTGCTGATTTGATGAGCAGTGTGGTCTAAGGCTGGGAGGTTCGTGGAAGGCCTGCACTTGGTTGGTGGAACTACCACTGTTCAAAGATAAGTACCAGATGATGATTTAATTATGTTTCTGTATCTCTGTGTATTATAATCATCATGTATTATGTTGTGCATATCAATTTAATGTTAATGTTATTGATTATTATTATAGCAGTAAATAATATGTTTACTCTAAGCTTAAATGTATTTCTTTGCTTAAACACATGTGGATTATATAATGCCTGTATGATTTATGTACAAAGGGGTGTTATAGATTTCTTTTAAGAGAGTTTAAGCCTTGGTAGCCAGAAAATGTTGCACTACAGTTTGGTATCAGAGCTATGGTTTCGACATAGAGCTTAGATGGGCCAATGGACCGGTCTTTGGACCAAGATTGCGAGGGAAATTGGGTTTGGAAGGCCAATTTCGGACCTTGGTTTTCCCCGAAGTGTCAAGGAGTTACTTGACGAGTTTTTAAGCTCAGGAGGTTTAGCGGCGTGTGAAACCACAATCGGTGTGGTCTATGGCCACGGGGAAATAGGTCTCCACACCAATAGCATTAGAACCTTAGGATCTGCTCGGGAGGGAAGGTGAACCCTCATGACCATTGGATCTGGAGAGTATGCACAGGGTTTAAATCTCTTTTGAATCACACAGGAGTGTGGGAATCGCGATACGCGAACTCCCGAAAACGTTGAAATGCTGAAACGATCTACACTGTAGATCATGGGGAGAAGAACTTGATCGTTGGATCACGTAGTTTAGTAAACAGTGATTTCAGGATTTCGGAAGATGGAGGTTCAAGATGTGGAGTGCACGAACTCCCGATGCCCAAAACCCCGAAATGCTGAAAATATCTACGTCGTTGATCTGAGGAGGGGATCTGACCATTGGATTCCATGCTTGGATTGGACATGGGCACATGAATGCATACCATGTGCTAGTGAGTCGAGAAGACAGAAAAGAGTGGTGGGACCCGATAACATCGTTAAAAGTGACGTGGACCCTCCTGAACATACCATGTTCCATGATGGTGAAGGGCGATAGTTGTGCTATGGGCCCGAAGAATAAAGTAATTCGCGATTTCGAGGACTTGCGAGATAAGAGCACGAGAGATCAACATTGAAACTCGTGAAGTCATGAGTAGCGAGAACGCAAAGAGAAAAGTCAACATCGCTTCTCAGGGTTTCATGAAAGGGAGGTGTCAGGGTTGGATGCCAAAACTCACGAAGGTGTGAGTAGTGAAGAGTGCTAGCACTTAGCCCTAGACTACGGTCATGTGTAGCAAACGCTAGCGAGGAGGGAGCCATACTTGTGTCGCATCTTGGGTATCGGCGTTTAGAGGAAATGAGTCGAGGGTCTTCGACTCACGAACTCTCGAGATCGCGAGTTGCGAAAGGGTGACTTTGGTTATGAATATTTAACTATTGGATCTTCGTGGACCGAGATTCTGAAGTTTCGAAGTCCCATAATTTATAGAGCCCAACGAGAGCTCATAAAACTTATTTGAATCGAAACTTCTTTTGTTCTTGTTCATATTGGTTTATAAATGTTGTGGATTGTTCGTGAGGTTTTAATGGCCTGAAAAACTTTGAATTGAATTGCATAGTGTGTGTGTAGAGTTCAATGAGAGTCAGGATTCTAGTTAACCAACGTCGAGTATGGAGTGGGAAAAGGTGCAGATTGCCTTCGAAATAGAGGACAAAAGGGTAGGAAGGGATGTCAACCTGGGATTCGAAGGAACAAACTCTAATGGTCATGGAAAAGAGATGGATAAGGAAGAACATATGATGCAACTCATTGAAAGATTGCAGAAAGATGCCCAGACTCGCCTAGTTGATAGCCGAAAACTCATGAAAATCAGGGATCGGTAGGGTGAATTCAACTTAAAAATGTTGAAGATCCTGGAAAGAATAGAAAAGAAATTGGAAAAAGGAAGTGACACAAGTAGATCAAGAAATGTTAGAACCCCTGAGAGGAGAAGAAGATCGAGGAGTGGTAACAGACATTACCATCTCTCCCCGAAGCATTCTAGCAAGGAGACACATAGTAGTTAAAGCCTGTCCCCTACCAGAAAACACCCAAAATCTAGAAAGGATGAATTGAAAGGGGAGATGAACAAGATTAAGCCTCCAACATTTGATGGAGAACATAATAAGGAGGAAGATTCTGAGACATGGTTTCTTGGCATGAGGAAATATTTCCAATTGCAGAATTATCTTGCCCATGCAGAAGGAAGAATTGCAATGTATCAACTGAAAGGAAAAGCATCCATGTGGTGGGATCAATTTGTGCAGGTGCAACACATCAGAGAGAAAGAGGTCACTTGGAAGGAATTTAAGAGGTATTTCGAGAAGAAATACCTGACTAAAAGGTATTATGATAGAAATATGAAGGAGTTCTTCGAACTTAAATTGGGCAGCATGACCATTGATGAGTATGAACAAATTTTTCTGGAACTACTGAAGTATGTTCCGTTCACCAAATATGAGGCTGTCAAAATTTAGAGGTATCTGAGTGGACTACCACCTTCCATTGGTGACAAGATTCAATATGATGATCCTAAGACCATGGAAGAAACCATAAGAAGGGTGAAATGTCTATACGAACAAAAAAGAGAAAAGCCTACCTTTCGAAAGGCTTGGGATGACCAGAAGAGGTTTAAGAAAGAACAGAGGTAGAAGGGAAACATGCCTCCCTTTTTCAGAAACAATCCTTAGGGACAACCATCTTTTAGAGAGCTCAAGAAAGTTGAAGGGAGTGAGCAGATGCCAAGACCGCCACCTATGGAGTGTTGGGGATGTAAAGGGAATCATAGGTACAGAGACTGTCCCCACAGAAAAGATAAAGCGATAATTTTCCATATTGTTCAACAAGCTGAAATAGTGGAGGATATGGGCAGTAGAATGCTGAGGATCTACACAGCCTTGGACAACAAGCAAGAATAATTTCAATCGCACATGATTGAAGTGGAAGGTACGATCAACAACCGACTGCTTTTTATTTTAATTGATTCAGGGGCTAGCCATAGTTATGTAGATCCAAGAATGGTGGACAGTTTGCATCTAATGAGAAGCAAACATGAAAAGCCTTGGCTAGTGAAGTTGGCCACAGGAACCAAAAGGAAGGTCACTGAATTGGTTAATTTCTGTTCAGTAGACATGAAAGGAATGAGCACCAAGGCTGAATTGAACATTCTACCTTTAGGCTCATACGATTTCTTAATTGGGATGGACTGGTTGGAACAACACCATGCCCTTCTAGACTATCGTAACAAGAGGTTTACATGATTGAATGAAGAGGGAAATCAGGTAACAGTCTAAGGAATTCCCAGAGCCGTGGTTGTTAGAGAAATCTTAGCCATGCAGCTGAATAAATGTTATCGGAAAGGTTGTCAATTATTTGCAGCTCAGGTGGAAGAATCATCCCGAGATGTAGTCTTGAATCTGGAAGACCACAAGGTACTCAAATAATTTAAGGACGTATTTCAGGAGGTACCTGGACTACCTCCGAAGAGGGACATCGATTTTTCTATAAATTTGATGATGGGAGTAGCTCCAGTTTCGAAGGCTCCTTATAGAATGAGTACGCCAGAGCTGAAAGAGTTGCAATTGCAGCTTGAAGAGATACTAAAGAAGGGATACATTCGCCCCAACATGTCACCATGGGGAGCCCCAGTCCTATTCGTGAAGAAGAAAAATGGGACGCTGAGACTATGCATTGATTTTCGACAGTTGAATAAGGTCATTGTCAAGAACAAGTATCCTCTGCCAAGGATCGATGATCTTTTTGATCAATTGAAGGATGCAAAAATATTCTTGAAAATAGACCTCAGATATGGATATCACCAAGTGAGGATAAATAATGAGGACATCAACAAGACCTCCTTTATAACAAGGTATGGTCATCATGAGTTCACAATGGTGCCGTTTGGATTGTCAAACGCGCCTGTTGTTTTCATGCGCTTAATGAATGGGGTGTTCAAAGATTATTTGGACAAGTTTGTCATAGTCTTCCTGGATGATATCTTGGTGTATTCCAAGACAGAGGAAGAACATGAGAAACACCTAAGAATGGTGTTGCAGGTGTTGAGAGAACACCAGCTGTATGAAAAACTGAGCAAGTGCTCATTTTATCAAAGGCTGATTCATTACTTGGGACACATTATATCTGAAGAAGGTATCGCTGTGGATCCTAAAAAGGTTGAGGCCATCTGAGAATGGCCAGTGCCAAGGAATGTGGTAGAAGTTAGATATTTTATGGGTCTGGTAGGCTACTACAAAAGGTTTATAGTTGGATTCTCAAAGATATCTCATTCTATCACTTCCTTGCAAAGGAAGGAGAAGAAGTTCTAGTGGAATGAAGAATGTGAGAGCAGCTTCCAACGATTGAAGCAGTTGCTAACCAGTGCTCCAATCCTGAAGATTGCAGATCCAAATAAGGATTACGTAGTGTGCACCGATGCGTGTAAGGAGGGGCTGGGAGGAGTTCTCATCCAAGAGGGATTTGTAATTTGTTATGAGTCCCGAAAGCTGAAAGAGCATGAAAGGAATTATGCCACTCACGATTTAGAGCTGGCAGTAATTGTCCACACATTGAGGAAATGGAGACATTACCTCATGGGAAGGAGAGTCGAATTAAGAACATACCACAACGGTTTGAAATATTTATTTGATCAACTGACTTTAAATGCTAGGCAAATTAGATGGCTGGAGTTGTTCTATGAATATGACTTTGATATCAAGAATATCAAAGGGAAAGAAAATAAGGTGGCTGATGCACTCAGAAAAAAAGTGCACAAATTACATGCTACAACCATTAGCATGTATAGAACTGAGATTAAAGACAGAATTTTGGAAGCTGCAAATGTTGATTTGTAGTACATAGGTTTAGTAGCAAAGCTACAACAGCATGAGAGACCATAGACCAAGGAAAGTTACACCTTGGGAACTGATGGCTTACTTCTGTATAAAAACAAAGTGTATGTACCCAATGTCCAAGAATTGAAGCTGGAAATTCTAAAAGAAATGCATAACGTGGCTTATGCTGGACATCCTGGATATTAGAAGACTATGGCAGCAATCAAAAGACATTATTTTTGGCTGGGGCTGAAGAAGGAAATCACTGAATACATTGCCATATGTATGGAGTGCCAGAAGGTTAAGGCTGAGCATAGGCACCCAACAGGGTTGCAACAGCCTTTACCCATTCCTGAATGGAAATGAGACGTGGTAACAATGGATTTTATCATAGGATTGCCCAGAACAAGAAAGCAGCATGATTCAATCATGGTGGTGGTGGACAAGCTTACTAAAGCCACCCATTTTATTCCACTGAAAACCACCCACATGGCAGCTGATGTTGCTGATATCTTTTTAAAAGAAGTTGCATGCTTGCACAGAATTCCTAAGACAATTGTGTCTGATAGGGACCCGAAATTCACCTCAAATTTATGGAAAGGACTGTTCAAAGGATTCATAATGAATCTGAACATTAGTACAACGTATCATCCCGAGTTTGATGGTCATATAGAGAGGGTGAATAGGGTAATAGAAGACATACTGAGAATGTATGTGATGGATAAACCATCAAGGTGGGAAGACTACCTGCATTTGGTAGAATTTGCCTATAATAATGGGTATCATGCATCATTGAAGATGAGCCCATTCGAAGAACTTTATGGAATAAAGTGAAACACTCCAGTGAGATGGGATAATCTAGCTGACAGAGCAATAGTTGGGCTTGAGCTGTTCAAAGAGATGGAAGATCAAATGATAAAAATTAAACAGAATCTGAAAGCTGCCCAGGATAGGCAGAAAAGTTACGCTGATAGTAACAGAACCCATAGAGAATTCAAAGTGGGTGACCATGTTTTCCTGAAATTGAAAACTAACAGAAGTTCCTTGAGGTTGGGAAGTTGCGCCAAATTGGCAGTAAGATTTTGTGGGCCATTTGAGATCCTAGAAAGGATTGGGCCAGTTGCATACATGCTTGCACTACCTGCATATATGATTGTACATAATGTGTTTCATGTTTCACTGCTTAAGAAATATGTACCTGATGCTAATCATGTTATCGATTGGAATGTGATTCAGGTGGAACCAAAAGGTGTCTTGGAAGTGCATCCTGTGCACATATTGGACAGGAAAAGCAAACAGCTCCGAAATCGAGCCATAGAGCATGTAAAGGTCCAGTGGACCTGGTACGGTCCTGAGGACACGACATGGGAGCATGCAGATGTTATGCTGGTAGAGTACCCTCATATTTTTGAATTTTTTTTAAAATCTTTCAGATCCTGTGTAAAGTTGCACTGAGGATAGTGCAAAAATAAGGGGAGGGGGATTGTAGTGTCCCCAAGGCTGAGCCTCATTGAAAACCTTGTTCTGAAAGAAATTGTAAATATGTGTTATAGGCTGGTGAGCCAAGTTTGTATAAGTAGGTGGGATTATGTGATTGTTAGGATAGAGAGCCTAAGGGTTGGAGGCCAAGGGCCTGATCTTGTACTTGTATGTATGTAGAACATTTAATAAAATTGAAAAAAANCGTTAGGTGCAGACCGACCACGATGAATGACTGAAGGGGGACTGAGCATCCACAGAGTGGGAAAGGAATTAGGGGATGGAAGGTGGGAAAGGGGATAAGTGTTGAGCTTGGGGGCTAAGCCTAGGGGGCTTAAGACTAGGAATAATATTTTAATATTATCCCAAAAAGACATGTGCATTTTATGTTTTATCCTAAGTTTCTGGCAAGGGGAGGATGTACAAGGGTGATGTGTGCTGGTGGAATGAATTCAGTTCAATGGGTGAAAAGTGTCAACCCTAACGCATGTGAATAAAATGGCCAGGGTGAGTTGTGAGAAGGGTTCCTCCTCCATTCTACTCGATAGCCTGAACACATACGGAGCCTTGGATAGTACGACCAACCTAACTCCTGCAGAGAACCTTCGTGCATCCCTGTGATTCGAAAAGTCTGTGTCTGGCTCTGAGAAAACCCGTGTGTACATTCCCTGAACGAGAAGCCTGTGTTGATTTTGGGAAAGAGTTTGTATTTGTTCTGGAAAGCTGGTATACCCCTTCTCTGTTCTAAACTGGGGAGTCTGAATCGACCCTTGCGTGGACGACTCGTCACGCATCCCTGAGAATCCAGAGTGTGAGTCTATCCCGTGTTTCTAGATTGAGAAAATGGAAGTGTCCCATCCCTACTAAGCCTGGTTATGCTGTTGAACCTATCTGGAGCTTCCCTGGGGTGTTCGTGTTTGGATTCCCATTGATTGTGGTGGATATGTAGTGTTTGATCCTTTGTGGCTTGTTGGCCAGTTTGTACAACACTCTCTCAAGGTGAGAGAGGTGGTTGAAGTTGGAAGAAAAGGTTGTTGGACCTATGAGCGATTCCCTCCAGGTGAGAGAGTGCGCAGAGGAAGGAGAGAACTCCTGGAAGGAACCTTGTAGCTTCCATAGATCCCAGAGACTTCCGATCCGGCCTTTTCCTGTAACCCAAGGCAAGGGAGATTAGCAGTTGAAGGACTGTCTAGGTGACAGAGAAGGTGTATATTCCTGGGGTGGAACAGGCATGAGGGGAATGAGGGTCTGTGGGCAGTGAGCATGGGAGGTTCCTGGGAAAGAATTCCATCCTTGTGGCTGTGTGTTGTTTCCCTGTAACCTCAGCCTAGCCTAGGATTCCTTGTCTTGGGGTGGAGCTTAGTCACAGCTCGGGGGTGACCCACTGCTGAGATGATGAGCAGTGTGGTCTAAGGCTGGAAGGTTCGTGGGAGGCCTGCACTTGGTTGGTGGAACTACCACTATTCAAAGATAATTACTAGATGATGCTTTAATTATGTTTCTGTATCTCTATGTGTTATAATCATCATGTATTTTTTTGTGCATATCAATTTAATGTTAATGTTATTGATTGTTATTATAGAAGTAAATAATATGTTTACTCTGAGCTTAAATGTATTTCTTTGCTTAAACACATGTGGATTATATAATGCCTATATGAGTTATGTACAAAGGGGTGTTATAGATTTATTTTAAGAACGTTTAAGCCTTGGTAGCCAAAAAAAGGTGCGCTACACTAGCGAAAGTGAGATGTGACTTCACCACATGGATAGCCTGGTTCTTTATTTCAAACAATTTCAATTTCATAGAATAATAAGTGTCAAAGCTAGGGAGTTTTCATCAGGAGCCCCTTAGAAGTTGTCTGGTTATTATAAATTGAGTTGTCTTTCCTTAATATTGCATGGTCAAGGAGTTGAATAGCTCATATTGGTTGGGATACTACACTGCTTGGGTAAGCTTAGCTAAAACTTCCCTTGGGGGGGTCCTAGGCCTCTTCCTTTTCGTAGGTACTCTTCTTCAATCCAAGTGACTTTAACATCCTGAAAGCATGAGTGATGAGAAGTGGCTAATCCCCGCTTCTCTGAAATGCATGTGGCACTCTTCAACCTAACCACCATGGTCTACTAAGACTACTCTTCTTATACTAGTTGGCACAATTCCGGGATAATATTGTTTTCCTGATTGGGGTAACCTTTAAAATGGTGTGGTGGCCAATGCATGTGTTAATAACTGAAAATTCACCAATAAAATATATTTTAAAGTCGAACCTTTTGTCAGTCCACCCTTCATCCATGAACATAAATTGCAACAATAAATACCTCCCTGAACATAGTTGATTTACAGTCCCCCTTTTGATTTAACAATTTTTCAATATCGCTTCCTCGGTCACCGTGGGGAGTACTAAGCCATTTTTGGCTTGTTTCCTTTCCTTGAAGGACTTGACCAACTTGTTGTTCACAATTTACAGCCATCTGTAAAGACTTGGTTGTAGATTTAATCTCACTTTTCAATCTTATTTTTCACTTTTTCACTTGAGTAATCAATTGGTCTATTGCCCAGGACCCTGGTTTACCTCGGGAACCCATTCTGGGAAATTTTCCAAGGCTTCAAGGGAGTGAACAGATCGTTGTTCACTCTGTTTAGTTTGTTTTCCTAGAATTCAATGAATTTATTTTCATCCCATTGTCCATAATTTTCAGCCCTCGGGCCATTTTGGCCATCCAGGAAGCTAATGGAGGACAACACCCAGGGTGGTTGGTCCTAAGAAAGAATTCCCGTAAGTCTTTCACCTCTCCTTTTTCCCCTTCTTTACCACCTCAGGAGAAGGACCATATAAGGTGCGGGTAGTCTCTGCCTCGTGCCGAGCTATCAAACAGGTTGTAATAGGCTTCACATCCGGATAGGTTATTTTTGTCCCAATGAACTATTTTTTCTTATAACATCTACCACTCCTCCTTCCTTATTGAATTTTTAGATCTTTAATAGAAATTTCCATAATGGCATGGTAGATTCAAGTGCCTCTTCTAATCTAATTCCATTTAAGGTATGTGAAAAATGGAATGTCAAAACTGAGGAATCTGACATCCAAATCATACAACTGGATAGAACCAGAGTTAAGGTAATTGGGGAGTTGAAGAATGTTCTGATAAGAATGTCATCTAACCCTAAAGTACACCAACCCATTTCCATCATCGTAATAGACATATGTGACACTTATGGTATTCTCTTGAGTATATATTTGGCTGCTATGATTAATGCATATTTTTCCACTAATTGATTGCATTTATGGCTACCTTACAATGGAAATTCCAACCAAATAAGAGTTGATATGGAAAGATACATGGAACATGTGGTAATAGACTTGAGCAACCCCAATGAACCCATTTTGTCCAATCATTCAATTTTGGACAATTATTCTTATGAATCAAACACACAATTTGAAATCCTTCATTGCACTCAGATTGTTGAACCACAGTGTAACACAATAAATAAAATCACAAATGATTTTGTATAGTCCAACATAGTATTTAGAGATATATTAGAGGTTTTTTTTGAACTCACTAACCACACTAATTCATAAAATAAAGTAAATTCTAAGTCCATACACAAACTTAAGAGAGACCCTAATATGTAGACTTTATTTTTCAATGGGTCCAAGTCACTTGAAGGTGTAAGTGTTGTTTTCATACTAACGGACCCTAATGGCAGGAAACCATTAATAGCATCTAGACTTGAGTTCCAGTGTACAAACAATACTGTAGAATATGAATACCTCCTTCAAGGCCTAAGAAGAGAAATAGACTTGGGAGAAAATAAGATTAAGGTATTCACTGATTCAAAAATTGTTAGAAGACATGTAAGAAACACCATACATTGTATATTAAGTCATCTGAAGAATTACTAGCAAGATGTATCGGAAATGATCAAATTTTTTGATATGCTTAATATCAATCATGTTCCTCGTTCTTAAATCATGATGTAGACCTATTATCAAACATATAATCTAGATTGATTCCATTAGAAGGGATATTTCCAGACACATTTTCAGTGGAATTACTATACATGCCTTCAGGGAAATTTCTATCTCATCTACAATGAATTCCAGAGGTCAGAGATGATCAGTATATGGTTTCAAAAGAGGATTTATCTATTATTATCTTGTAATTAATAAGTCAAATTTGACTCCTCTTTTTCAACAGTTAGTCAAGATTTTGTTGCCAAGAGATTTGGAACTATTTCTTAACCTAGGAAGGAAGTTAGGATTCAAATTTGGCAGCATAAGAATATATTTTTTGTATATATTTTATGAATCTAGGAGAGATAAGGGGGGACTCTTTTCGGACAAAATATGATTATTGTATTGCAGATCAAGACTTGTTTATTCCTTTGAAGTTAATGCATAAGTTTCCTCCTTTTGAAATTTGAGATTCATCATGTTGTTTATGTTCAGTATATGTTTCTTGTGTATCATTTCCATGATTATGTTTTTCTGCTAGCATTGTCTGAGAGTAAGTGGTAGGAATTCATCCATGTTTGATGCTCCTTTCACACTGATGATGCTTGCTATGCGTTAATGGTTACTTTTACATGATTCATCTTCATTTGATGCTCCATTTAGTAATTAATCTTTCTGTCCTTTCTTTTAAAGCTGCACTGGAGATTTATCTAGTGATTCATGTCTGTAGTGTAGTGGGATTTCTTCTCCTTTCCGTATCTCATTTCATATCGTTTATTTGTTGAGCATAGCACCTATTTTCCCTCAAATCTACAGAAAGAAACCAACTAGCTATTAAATGTAAAAACATTGAAATTCAGGCACTGACTCCATTGCCCAATGGTACCTTTTCCTTGTTTTTCCTACCAACCCTTTAAAAACAAAAAAAACACTGTCCTATTCTAGAATCTGACCTCTGTGCATTTATTGATGAATCCTCTGAGTTATTACCATTCATTAGACATATGAGATAGCCCTCTATGGTTGTATAGGTCAGAATACAATATAAATTTGGTTGAAACAGTTACCTTGGGTGATTTTTATACAGCCCAAAGCGATTTCTGAGTGTTAACATTTTGACGTCATTGTTGGGGACCGAAAGTTACATTTTCCCATGGATAAATGAAAAAGTTCACATATGATTGTTTGTGGTGGACAACAGTCAGACACAAAGAGGTTGTAAATCATGAACTCGACGACTCGATTATCAGTTGTATCTGGATGTCAGAGAATCAATGGCAACTCCACTGTCCAAAGGTTTTAAATCTTGAAGAATGTACTAGTGACTCCACTTGAATTGATGAAGAACTCAGATGCTACTACTAATGTTTCAATGTATGCATGTTTCGAATTTTCACAGATTCATGGTTTCCCGAATCATTTACCCAAGGAAGAATATTTTTTAAGAAATGGTCCCAAATTTAGTGGAGATGATCTGAGTTTGACTTTGAAGATATATAAAATTTTTGTGACTTCATTGAGATTCTTAGATTCAAACATGAAGATGTTTTCCTTAGACTATTTTATGATTTGTTCCAAAAAAGTGTAAATGTTGGGATGAAGGTTTTCTTGCTAGATCTATTAGAACAATTACTACTTTTTGGGTTGTCTTTTTGGAAACATGGTTGGAAAAAGAAGAGTTAGTAGCAGACTCACTTTCCATTCAAGATTTTAAAGAATGGAATGATACATACACCGATAAGGAAGTGGAAGAAAACTTTCCTTCTTTTTTGTCTTCTAACTCAAAGTCATGCAAATGTAGCTTAGAATCCAAGATCCTCTTTTTATAAGAGATTGCCAAAGATTTTTAGAAATATATTGAGGTTTTGGAGATTCAAATTTAGTCTGAAAATGTCCAATATCAGAGTTAGTCTTTTGAAATCCTTTTCTAGCCAAGACAAGAGGAGGTAGTGCTTCCTTCAGTTGTCAATATTGAGGAATCCTTTGAGAATAAAGTCGGTTTTGATGACTCACAATTGAAAAGATACAATGGAAAAGAGAGAACATATGATGATCAAATTGCAGGATATCTTGAAATTCATCTAACATAACACATGTTCTATGATCATGTAGCTAAGTATATGGATATTTTTTTCTACCAACATTTTCAGTTATTTTTCTACTACGGAAACAAAGGGTATTGTGAGTTTCTTTGACCATTACATTGTTTAGTTTACTTTTTGTGGAAGCATGATCAAAGGATCCAGTTACTTGAACAACTTCTGGATTGGCTCCATTGGCACTTTTGCACTACTTGATTCATCAAATGTTCTTACAGTTTAGAGTACGTAGGAGTGTGAATAATCTCAACATGGTGAGCATCTCTTTCAACATTTTTCAGTTTAGGATTTTAGAAGTGTGTGGATTCATATTGTAACATCCCCGACCACCCATGCCAGACTATGATACTCCAAAGAATGCTTTTTTTCTCTCTACGGAACACACTATAACATACCCAATGTCCAACTAAGCTATGCCACATAAAATTTTCGAACTACATGCAATTAAAACATATTCACACAGAACTATTGCAGAACTTTATATATATAACGTAAACATAAAAATGCATTCTATAATTGCACGGATTCATACTGAAATAAAAATAAACACATACATGCAAGATATACAAGAAATACCCATAACTATAAAGACAATTATAACCACACATAGGATAAACCCACAAAAATAAACATGTAAATAATAATGCAACATGTAAATTTATCACATGGTTGACACTTATATTGGTAAGAATATCACCTACTATGTGTAGACCTTCCACAAACATCCCAGCCTTAGACCACACTGCTCATCACTCTCAGCAGTGGGTCATCCTCGAGCTGGGACTAAACTCCACTCGGGTAAAGGGATTCCTAACCAGGCTAATGGCTCATAGACAATAGGAAAGACTCTGTCACAGGTGCCAACTCAAACTAACAGCCTACAGACCCTCATTCCCCACATTCCTGTCCCACCCCAGAAAGTGTTCCCCTTCTCTTCTCAACATTCCTTCGGTTGCCCCATTTTCTTTCCAAGCTTCAGCAACAGGATGAACAAGAAGTCTTAGAGCCATGTAGTTGTAGTTTAGCACCTTCAGGAATTCAATTCCCAAGAATTCTCTCACCTAGAGATAAATCGCTCATGGGCCTGACAACCCAGCTCTTCAATATCCCACGGGCCTGATAACCCGCTTCTTCAGTCCAACTCCTAATATAACTAGCTACACAAACAAGTATGGATATGGATAGAGGTTCCGATACAATGATAGGAAAGTCCTGAGGATAGCTGACTGTGTGAGTGAAAGATCATGGTATGGCTTAACGGATGACTATATGATGGAAGGAATGATGGCAAGCATGATGGAAAATGAACTAAGTCCAAACAATATGTATGCATGTCCCCAACTTGACACTTGTCATGTTGGGAGCTACTTTGGCCCACTTGTCCCCATCTTTAGAACTTAGGATAAAATAATTATCCATACTTTATTATTTAAGAAATATTAATATAATATTCCTTTTTGGATTAAGCTCCCTAGATTATCCCCTTTTCCTTAACTTTTATCCCCCCCTTTCCCTAACTAGTGGAGTTTAGTCCCCCATACTCTTTTATTATGGTCGGTCTGCGTGCAATGATGTATTTTATATTTATGCTGAGACATATACAAAGGTAGGTGCACTGGCCTTTAACATCTAGTCTCTCCGGCCTATTAATCACAAAACTAGCTCACTAGCCTAAAAAACGCAACATATACACAAAGGCTCCCTGGCCTCAAAATCGAGCACACTTAAGTTGTTGTGCACAGTATCTTGGAATGTGCACACTTCCTCATTTTATTGCGAAGTACATGCACACAATATGCCATGAAAGGTGCATACAAAAATAATATCAAACAACTCACCAGCTTAAGTACATTTTCATTTACATTACAATTGGGTTCGACCTAGGGATATTACACAAATTTCACTATAGTATTCATCTTTTAATTTTCAGTTTGCAACAGTGCATATTTTCATTTTTCAGTTTGGGATGGTTGCAGCTCACAGGATTGAAATAGGTACAAGAGAAGGTATGAGGTTACAGGTTGAAATTTTTAATGGTTTGGGATCAACCCAATGGATTAACCACTTGGTATGTTGTTCTTTGCTACCTCATTAGGAGGATAGCATCCCCATTGGATCCATTTGTTAGCACCATGATTTTCATAGCTAGAGTTAGAGTTTTATCCAAATGTTTCAAAGTCATTCCATGATCTTAGGAAAATCAAGGAATTCCTAGATGAGTCATAGTTAGTGTGTCAAGGTTTATGAGGTCAGTAATCAAATAAATAATGAATTGAAATTTCCGTAAGGGGTCTAGCCATAAGTTGGTTTAAAGGGTGTATTGTCTTTTTCATAAAACACCATCATAAAAATAAAAGAGAAGATTCAAAAGTGTAAATTCCATCATTTTCAATTTGTAATGGTCCACTTTCCTAAGTCTTGAATCACATTAAAAAGTGGGAAATTATGTGCTAAGGTTGAATCACAGGTTAGGGTGAATGTCATGTCAAAAGGTATTATGGTTCATCATCACCTCTCATGAGGTCAGAGAAGGAAAAATCATGCCACTCCATGTCACTTATACCATTGCAAACTTCAAAAGTGTACCTATTGCGCAAGTTCATTGCGCAAATCCCTAACTTTCCTTGAAACGTCTTGTCACTATGGATAACCACTTCCCTTTTTAAAATTTCATCCCTTATCAATTAGAGAATAAATATTGGCCACCTTTTGTTTTTCTCCATTGCCTCCAATACCTTTGCATCATCCATAACCTCTCCAACAAGATCCAAATTTCTCTGCTACATAAACTCCAGTCGCTACACAAACCCTGTGTGTTGATATTCAATATGTAAACCTTTCACTTTGTTTTTTGTTGCACATTATCCATTTGTTTCAATCACTGTTCAAGAGCCTTTCTTGGAGCCCATTGAAAGTTAGGCTTTGAAACGGATTTTATTTTCACATAACCAACTTTACTTCATTTGAGCTAAAATTTATCCATCCTCGTTGTTGCGTCAAGTTTCCTGCTACTATTCGTTGTTGCATCGAGTTTCCTATTGCTGATTCATTTGCTATGAAGATTTTTATTTTTCTCTCAATTGTTGTGCACTGCACAGATGATTTTGTTGCGCAGAGGATTGTGCTATGCACAGGATACAGGGCCCATTGTGCAAATGATTGGTTTAATGGTCAACGCCAAGATCATGTTTTGACCAAATGGAGAGCAATTTTGAAAGTCCTAGAGAGGGGTTTTTCAAGGACATACCAAATAATAAAAATCTCTCTCATATTTGCAACAAGTGTCATAGTTTGGATGGTTCGAATGAATCTTTATAGCCCATCTTTCCATATTTAAGCATTTAATGTTTTGGTCATCATCTTTGGGAGAAGATCCCAAGATGAAGGAGAGGAATTTTAGAAAATTGAGAGAGGTTTTTCTCAATAAAAAATTCATCTACAAAAATCTCTCTCAGTTTTTAAAAATATATTTTTATTCGGGATATATGATGTCATATTTGACCCCTATTTTCCTAGTCTATTGCACAATCTATTGCGTTTTTGTCGTAGGTTACCGTTGCATAGCATACTTGTTGTGCAACTGTGACAGAGCTTATGGAATGCCTCCAGATCATAAAGGAAAGGTAGGAAGGTGTGACATCTCATCTACAACGAATTCCATAGGTCAAAAATCATCAAGATATGGTTTCAAAAGAGGATTTATCTATTATTATCTTGTAATTAATGAGTCAACTTTCAATCCTCTTTTTCAACAATTAGTTCATATTTTTCTGCCAAGAGATTTGTAATTGTTTCTTAACCTAGGAAGGATGTTAGGATTCAAATTTGGCAGCATAGGAAGATGTTTTTTGTATATATTTCATGAAGCTAGGAGAGCTAAGGGGGGAATCTTTTGGGGGAAAATATGACTATTGTACTGTAGATCAAGACTTGTTTATTCCTTTGAAGTTAATTCATAAGTTTCCTCTTTCTGAAATTTGATATTCATCATGGTGTTTATGTTCAGTATGTTCTTCTTGTATATCATTTCCATGATTATTTTGTTCTGCTAGTATTGTATGAGAGTAAGTGGTAGGAATTCATCCATGTGTGATGCTCCTTTCAAACTGATGATTCTTTTTATGTGTTAATGTTTAATTTTATAGAATTCATCTTCATTTGATGCTATGTTTAGTAATTAATATTTGTGTCCTTTCGTCTAAAGATGCATTGGATATTCATCCAATGATTGATTTTTGTAGTGGAGTGGTATCTCTTCTCCTTTCCATCTCTCATTTCATATCATTTATTTGCTGAGCATAGCACCTATTTTTCCTCAAATATGCAGAAAGAAACCAACCAGTTGACTGTAAAAACATTCAAATTCAGGCCTTGACTCTATTGCCCAATGGTACCTTTTCCTACCAACCCTTTGAAAAAAAATAAAAAAAAATTCCTATTGCAGAATTTGACCTTTGTGCATTTATTTATGAATCCTTTGAGTTATTACCAGTCATTAGGCATTTGAGAGATCCCTCTCTATTTGTATAAGTCAGAATACAATCTAAAGTTGGTTGAAATAGTTACCTTGGGGTTTTCTTTGATACATCCCAAATAAATTTTCGAGTGTTAACATTTTGACGTTGTTGCTGGGGAGAAAAAGTTGCATTTTCCCTTGGATAAACAAAAAAGTTCATATCTGATTGTTGGTGGTGGACAACAGTCAGACATAAAGAGGTTGTAAATCATCCACCCGATGACTCCATTATCAGTTGTATCCAGATGTCAGAGTATCAATGGCGACTCCACTGTCCGAAGGTTTTAAATCTTGAAGAAGGTACTAGTGACTCCACTAAAATTGATGAAGAACTCATATGCTGCTACCATTGTTTCAATGTATGAATGTTTCGACTTTTCAAAGATTCATGGTTACCTAAATCCTTTACCCAAGAATGAATATTTTTGAAGAAATGGTCCGAGATTTAGTGGAGATGATATGATTTTGTCTTTGAAGCATATATCAAATTTTGGCGACTTCACTAAGCTTCTTAGTGTCAAACATGAAGATGTTTTCCTTAGACTATTTTATCCTTCGTTCCAAGGAAAGTGTAAAGGTTGGGCTGAAGGTTTTCCTTCTAGATCTATTAGAACAATTACTACTTCTTGGGTTGTCTTTTTGGAAACATGGATGGAAAAAGAAGAGTTAGTAGCATACTCACTTTCCATTCAAGGTTTTAAAGAATGGAACAATACATACACTGATGAGGAAGTGGAAGAACACTTTCCTTTATTTTTGTCTTCTTACTCAAGGTCATGAAAATGTAGCTCAGAAGCCAAGATCCTCTTTTTACAAGATATTTCCAAAGATTTTCAGAAAGATATTTGAGGTTTTAGAGATTCAAATTCAGTCCCAAAATGTCTAGTATTAGAGTCAGTATTTTGAAAGCCTTTTCTAGCCAAGACAAGAGGAGGTAGTGTTTCCCTCAATTGTCAATATTGAGGAATCCTTTGAGAATAAAGTCGGGTTTGATGACTCACATTTTAAATAATACAATGGAAAAGAGAGAACATATGATGATCAAATTGAAGGAAATCTTGAAATTCATCTAACATAACACATCTTGTATGATCTTGTAGCTAAGTATATGCAAACAAAATTATGCCAAAATTTTCAACTATTTTTCTACTACGAAAACAAACTGTATTGTGAGTTGCTTTTACCATTACATTGTTTAGTTTAATTTTTGTTGAAGCATGATCAAAGGATCCAATTACTTGAAAAAATTCTGGATTGGCTCCATTGGCACTTTTTCATTACTTGATTCAACAAATTTTCTTATAGCTTAG
Source organism: Picea engelmannii (assembly GCA_009831015.1). NCBI lineage: Eukaryota > Viridiplantae > Streptophyta > Pinopsida > Pinales > Pinaceae > Picea > Picea engelmannii. Next base: position 948,335 of record ML781818.1, read on the forward strand.
AGTAGGTAGGAGTGTGAATAAGCTCAGCATGGTGAGCATTTGTGTCAATATTTTTCAGTTTAGGTTTTTAGCAGTGTGTGCATTTAAATTTCACTATAGTATTCATATTTTAATTTTCAGTTTGGAATAGTGGATAATTTTGGTTTTTAGTTTGGGATGGTTGCAACTCACAGGTTTGAAACAGGTACAAGAGAGGGTCTCATGTTACAGGTTGAAAGTTTTAATGGTTTGGGATCATCTTAATGGATTGGGAACTTAGTATATTGTTCTTTTCTACCTCAGTGGGAGGATAACATCCCCATTGGATCGAGTTGTTAGCACCATGATTTTCATAGCTAGATTTAGAGGTTTGTCAAAAAATTTCAAACTCATTCCATGATATTGGGAAGATCAAGGAATTCCTAGATGAGTCATAGTTAGTGTGTCAAGGTTTATAAGGTCAGTAATCAAATAAAAAATGACATGAAAAATACATAAGGCGTCTAGCCATAAGTTGGTTTAAATGTTCTATTGTATTTTTCATAAAACACCATCATAGAAATAAAATAGAAGATTCAAGAGTGTAAAGTCCACCAGGTTCAATTTGTAATGGTCCACTTTCCTAAGTCTTGAATCACATTAAAAAGTGTGAAATTATGTGCTAAGGTCGAATCATAGGTTAGGGTGAATGTCATGTCAAAAGGTATTATGGTTCATCATCACCTATAATGAGGTCAGAGAAGGAAAAATCATGACACTCCATGTCACTTGTATCATTGCAAACATCAAAAGTGTACCTATTGCACAAGTTCGCTGTGCAAATCCCTAACTTTCCTTGAAATGTCTTGTCACTATGGATAACCACTTCCCTTTTCAAAATTTCATCCATTATCCATTCGAGCATGAATATTTGCCACATTTTGTTTTTCTCCAACAAGCTCCAAAGCTCTCTTCTACGTAAACTCTAGTCACTATGCAAACCCTGCGTGTTGATATTCGATACAAAAACCTTTCACTTTGTTTTTTGTTGTGCTTTATCCAATTGTTTCAATTATTGTTCAAGAGCCTTTCTTGGAGCCCATTGCAGGTTAGTCTCTGAAACGAATTTTCTTTTCACATAACCAACTTTACTTCATTTGAGCTAAACTTTAGCCATGCTCATTGTTTCACCGGGTTTCCTGCTACTGTTCATTGTTGTGTTGAGTTTCCTACTGCTGATTCATTTGTTGCGCTGATTCATTTGTTGCGCAATCTGCTGCATTTTTTCTATAGTTTATTGTTGCACAACAGAATTGTTGCACAATTGTGACAAAGCTTATGGAATTCCTCCAAATCAGAAAGGAAAAGTAGGAAAGTGTGAAATCTCATCTACAATGAATGCCAGAGGTAAAATATCATCAGGATATGGTTTCAAAAGCAGATTTATCTATTATTATATTGTAATTAATGTGTCAAATTTGACTCCCTTTTTTCAACAGATAGTTCAGATTTTGTTGCGAAGAGATTTGTAACTGTTTCTTAACCTAGGAAGGATGCTAGGATTCAAATTTGGCAGCATAGGAAGATTTTTTTTTATATATTTCATGAAGCTAGGAGAGTTAAGGGGGGCCTCTTTTTGGGGAAAATATGACTATTGTACTGTAGATCAAGACTTGTTTATTCCTTTGAATTTAATGCATAAGTTTCCTCTTTATGAAATTTGAGATTCATCATGGTGTTTATGTTCAATATGTGTTTCTTGTATATCATTTCCATGATCATGTTTTTCTTCTAGCATTGTCTGAGAGTAAGTGGTAGGAATTCATCGATGTTTGATGCTCCTTTCACACTGATGATGCTTGTTATGTGTTAATGGTTACTTTTACAAAATTCATTTTCATTTGATGGTCTGTTTAGTAATTAATATTTGTGTCCTTTATTCTAAAGTTGCACCGGAGATTCATCTGCTGATTGATGCATGTAGTGTAGTGGGATCTCTTCTCCTTTCCATATCTCATTTCATATCATTTATTTGCTGAGCATAGCACCTATTTTTCCTCAAATCTCCAGAAAGAAACCAACCTATTGTTGACTGTAAAAAAATTGAAATTCAAGCCTTGACTCCATTGCCAAATGGTACCTTTTCCTTGTTTGTCCTACCAACCCTTTAAAAAGAAAAAACCTGTCCTATTGCAGAATCTAACCTCTGTGCATTTATTGATGAATCCTTTGAGTTATTACCAGTCATTAGACATATGAGAGAGCCCTCTCTGGTTCTATAGGTCAAAATAAAATCTAATGTTGGTTGAAATAGTTACCATGGGGTTTTCTTTGATACAACCCAAAGAAATTTCCGAGTGTTAACATTTTGATGTCGTTGTTGGGGAGTGAAATTTGCATTTTCCCTTGGATAAATGACAAAGTTCAAATCTGATTGTTGGTGGTGGACAATAGTTAGACACAAAGAGGTTGTAAATCATTCACCCAATGACTCCATTATCAATTGTATCCAGATGTAAGAGTATCAATGGTGACTCCATTGTCCAGAGGTTTTAAAGGTTGAAGAAGGTACTAGTGAATCCACTGGAATTGATGAAGAACTTATATGTGGCTACCATTGTTTCAATGTATGCATGTTTTGACTTTTCACAGATTCATGGTTTCCCAAATCCTTTACCCAAGGATGAATATTTTTTAAGAAATGGTCTGAAATTAGTGGATATGATCTAAGTTTGACTTTGAAGCAGATATCAAATTTTTGCAACTTCAGTGAGCTTCTTAGAGTCAAACATGAAGACGTTTTCCTTAGACTATTTTATGATTCGTTCCAAGGAAAGTGTAAAGGTTGGGTTGAAGGTTTTCCTGCTAGATCTATTAGAACAATTACTACTTTTTGGGTTGTCTTTTTGGAAACATGGATGGAAAAAGAAGAGTTAGTAGCAGACTTACTTTCCATTCAAGGTTTTAAATAATGGAATGATACATACATCGATGAGGAAGTGGAAGAAAATGTTCCTACAATTTTGTCTTCTTACTCAAAGTCATGCAAACATAGCTCAGAAGCAAAGATCCTCTTTTTACTAGAAATTGCCAAATATTTTCAGAAAGATATTGAGGTTTTAGAGATTCAAATTCAGTCCCAAACTGTCCAATATCAGAGTTAGTATTTTGAAATCTTTTTCCATTCAAGACAAGAGGAGGTAGTGTTTCCCTCAGTTGTCAATATTGAGGAATACTTTGAGAATAAATTTGGGTTTGATGACTCACAGTTGAAACAATACGATGGAAAAGAGAGAACATATGATGATCAAATTGCAGGATATCTTGAAAGTCATAACATAACACGTATTCTATGATCCCGTAGCTAAGTATATGGAAAGTTTTTTCTGCCAAAATTTTCATCTATTTTTCTACTATGGAAACAAAGGGTATTGTGAATTGCTTTTACCATCACATTGTTTAGTTTACTTTTTGTTGAAGCATGATCAAAGGATCCAGTTACTTGAACAATTGTTGGATTGGCTCCATTGGGACGTTTGCATTGCTTTATTCAACAAATTTTCTTACATCTTAGAGTAGGTAGGAGTGTGAATAAGCTCAGCATGATGATCATCTCTTTCAATATTTTTTAGTTTAGGTTTTTAGTAGTGTGTGCATTCAGATTGCACTATAGTATTCAACTTTTAATTTTTAGTTTGCAACAGTGCATATTTCCAATTTTCAGTTTGGGATGGTTGCAACTCACATGTGTTTAACAGGTACAAGAGTAGGTCTCATGTTATAGGTTGAAAGTTTTAATGGTTTGGGATCATCCCAATGGATTAGGGCCTTGATATATTGTTTCTTTCTGCCTCAGTGGGAGGATAACATCCCCATTGGATCCAGTTGTTAGCACCACGCTTTTCATATCTAGAGTTAGAGGTTTGTCCAAATTTTTCAAAGTCATTCCATGATCTTGGGAAAATCAAGGCATTCATAGATGAGTCATAGTTATTGTGTCAAGGCTTATGAGGTCAGTAATCAAATAAAGAATGAATTGAAATATCTGTAAGGGGTCTAGCCATAAATTGTTTTAAAGGGTGTATTGTCTTTTTCATAAAACACCATCATAAAAACAAAAGAGAAGAGTCAAGAGTGTAAAGTCCATTATGTTCAATCTGTAATGGTCCACTTTCCTAAGTCTTGAATCACATAAAAAAGTGGGAAATTATGTGCTAAGGTTGAATCATAGGTTAGCATGAATGTCATTTCAAAAGGTATTATGGTTCATCATCACCTCTCATGAGGTCAAAGAAGGAACAATCATGACACTCTGTGTCACTTGTACCATTGCAAACTTCAAAAGTGTACCCGTTGCGCAAGTTCATTCCACAAATCCCTAAGTTTCCTTGAAACATCTTGTCACTATGGATAACCACTTCCCTTTTCAAAATTTCATCCCTTATCCACTCAATCATGAATATTGGCCACCTTTTTTTTTCTCCATCACCTCCAAGACCTTCACATCATCCATAAAATCTCCAATAAGATCCAAAGCTCTCTACTACGTAAACTCCAGTCGCTACGCAAACCTTGTGTGTTGATATTCGATATGCAAACCTTTCACTCTGTTTTTTGTTGCGCTTTCTCTAATTGTTTCAATTACTATTCAAGATCCTTTCTTGGAGCCCATTGCAAGTTAGTCTCTGGAACAATTTTTTTTTTTCACATAATCAACTTTACTTCATTTGAGATAAACTTTATTCATCCTCATTGCTGCGTCGAGTTTCCTGCTACTATTCATTATTGTGTCGAGTTTCCTACTGCTGATTCATTTGCTGCGCATAGTTTTATGCTGCTCTCATTTGTTGTGCACTGTGCAGAGGATGTTTTTGCGCAGAGGATTGTTTTGTGCACAAGCTATAGGGCACATTGTGCAAATGACTAGTTTAGTGTTCAATGTCAAGATCACGTTCTAAAAAACTAGAGAGGAATTTTGAAACTACCAGAGAGTGTTTTTCCAAGGACAGACCAAATAATAAAAACCTCTCTCATATTTGCAACAAGTGTCATAGTTTGGGATATTCGAATGAATATGTACAACCCGTCTTTCCATATTTAAGTATTTAATTTTTTGGTCATCATCTTTGGGCACGACTCCCAAGAGACAAGAGAGGAATTTTAGAAAATTGAGAGAGGTTTTTCTCAAGAACAGGTTCATCTACAAAAAACTCTCTCCGTTTTTTTAAATATAATTTTATTCTGGATATATGATGTCATATTTGACCCTTATTTTCCCAGTCTGTTGCGCAATCTATTGTGTTTTTGTTGTAGGTTATTGTTGTGCAACAGACTTGTTGTGCAACAGTAACAAAGCTTCTAGAATGCCTCCATATCAGAAAGGAAACATAGGAAAGTGTGACATCTCATCTACAACAAATTCTAGAGGTCAAAGATCATCAGGATATGGTTTCAAAAGAAGATTTATCTATTATTATCTTGTAATTAATGAGTCATATTTGACTCCTATTTTTCAATAGTTAGTTCATATTTTGTTGCCAAGAAATTTGTCACTGTTTATTAACCTAGGAAGGATGTTAGTATTCAAATTTGGCGGCATAGGAAGATATTTTTTGTATATATTTCATGAAGCTAGGAGAGCTAAGGAGGGACTATTTTGGGGGAAAAGATGACTATTGTACTACACATCAAGACTTGTTTATTCCTTTGAAGTTAATGCTTAAGTTTCCTCTTTCTAAAATTTGGGATTCATCATGGTGTTTATGTTCAATATCTATTTCTTTTATATCATTTCCATGATTATGTTTTTCTACTAGCATTGTCTAAGAGTAAGTGGTAGGAATTCATACAGGTTTGATGCTCGTTTCACACTGATGATGCTTGTTATGTGTTAATGGTTACTTTTACAGAATTCATCTTCATTTTATGCTCTGTTTAGTAATTAATCTTTGTGTCCTTTCTTCTAAAGTTGCATTTGAGATTCATCCACTGATTGATGCCTACAATGTAGAGGGATTTATTCTCCTTTCCATCTCTCATTTCATATCATTTATTTTCTTAGAATAGAACCTATTTTTCCTCATATCTACAGAAAGAAAACAACAAGTTGTTGACTGTAAAAACATTCAAATTCAGGCCTTGACTCCATTTCCCAATGGTACCTTTTCCTTGTTTTTCCTACCAACCATTTTAAAACAAAACAAAACAAAACATGTCCTATTGCAGAATATGACCTATGTGCATTTATTGATGAATCCTTTGACTTATTACCAGTCATTAGACATCTGAGAGAGCCCTCTATGGTTGTATAGATCAAAATACAATCTAAAGTTGGTTGAAACAATTACCTTGGGGTTTTCTTTGATACAACCCAAAGAAATTTCTGAGTGTTAACATTTTGACATCATTGTTGGGGAGAGAAAGTTGCATTTTCCCTTAGATAAACGACAAAGTTCATATATTATTGTTGGTGGTGGATAACAGTCAGACACAAAGAAGTTGTAAATCATCCACTCGATGACTCCATTATCAGTTGTATCTAGATGTCAAAGTATCAATGGTGACTCCATGTTTCGAAGGTTTTAAAGGTTGAGGAAGGTACTAGTGACTCCACTGGAATTGATGAAGAACTCATATGCTTCTACCATTGTTTCAATGTAGGCATGTTCCTTTTCACAGATTCATGGTTTCCCAAATCCTTTACCCAAGCATGAATACTTTTTAATAAATGGTCCGGAATTAGTGGAGATGATATGAGTTTGACTTAGAAGAATATATCAAATTTTTGTGACTTCATTGAGCTTCTTAGAGTCAAACATGATTATTTTTTCCTTAGTCTATTTTATTATTCCTTGCAAGGAAAGTGTAAAGGTTTGGTTGAAGGTTTTCCTGCTAGATCTATTAGAACAATTACTACATTTTGGGTTGTCTTTTTGGAAACATGGATGGAAAAAGAAGAGTTAGTAGCAGACTCACTTTCCATTCAAGGTTTTAAAGAATGGAATGATACATACACCGATGTGGAACTGGAAGAAAAATTTCTTGACTTTTTGTCTTCTCCATCGCCTCCAAGACCTTCGCATCTTCTATAGCCTCTCCAATAAGCTCCAAAGATCTCTACTACATAAACTCCAATCACTATGCAAACCCTGTGTGTTGATATTCACTACCCAAAACTTTCACTTTGTTTTTTGATGCACATTCTCCATTTGTTTCAATCACCTTTCAAGAGCCTTTCTTGGATCCCATTTCAAATTAACCTCTTAAATGGATTTTCTCTTCACATAACGAAATTTACTTCATTTGAGATAAACTCTAGTCATCCTCGTTGTTGCACCAAGTTTCCAGCTACTGTTCATTGTTGCATTGAGTTTCCTATTGCGGATTCATTTACTGTATAGAGTTTTATGTTGGTCTCATTTGTTGTGCACTGCGCAGAGGAATTTATTGCACAGAGGATTTTGTTGCACAGAGGATTGTGTTGCGCATAGGCTACATGACGCATTGTGCAAATGACTGGTCTAGTGGTCAACATCAAGATCATGTTTTGTCCAACAGGAGATGAATTTTGAAAATCCTAGAGAGGGTTTTGTCAAGGAAAGACCAAATAATAAAAAAATCTCTCATATTTGCAACAAGTGTCATAGTTTGGGAGATTCGAATGAATCTTTATATCCCATATTTCCAAATTTAAGCATTTAATGTTTTGGTCATGATATTTGGGAATGTATCCCAAGAGACAAGAGAGGAATTTTAGAAAATTAGAGAGGTTTTTCTCAAAAATAGTTTAGTCTACAAAAATCTCTCTCAGTTTTTAAAAATATATTTTTATTTGGGGATATATGATGTCATCTTTGACCCCTATTTTCCTAGTCTGTTGTGCAATATGCTACGTTTTTTATATAGGTTATTGTTGCACAACAGACTTGTTGCGCAACTGTGACAAAGCTTTTGGAATGCCTCCATATCAGAAAGGAAAGGTAGGAAGTGTGACATCTCATCTACAACGAATGCCAAAGGTCAAAGATCATCACGATATGGTTTCAAAAGAGTATTTATTTATCATTATCTTGTAATTAATGAGTCAACTTTCACTCCTTTTTTTCAACAGTTAATTCAGATTTTGTTTCCAAGATATTTGTAACTATTTATTAATCTAGGAAGGATGTTAGGATTCAAATTTGGCAGCATAGGAAGATATTTTTTGTATATATTTCATGAAGCTAGGAGAGATAAAGGGGGACTCTTTTTGGGGAAAAGATGACTATTGTATTGCACATCAAGACTTGTTTATTCCTTTGACGTTAATGCATAAGTTTCATCTTTCTGAAATTTGAGATTCATCATGGTGTTTATGTTTAGTATGTGTTTCTTGTATATCATTTCCATGATTATGTTTTTCTTCTAGCATTTTCTGAGAGTAAGTGGTAGGAATTCATCCATGTTTGATGCTCCTTCCACACTGATGATGATTTTTATGTGTTAATGGTTACTTTTATAAAATTCATCTTCATTTGATGCTCTGTCTAGTAATTAATCTTTGTGTCCTTTCTTATAAAGTTGCACTGGAGATTCATCCACTGATTGATGCATGTAGTGTAGTGGGATTTCTTGTCCTTTCCATATCTCATTTCATATCATTTATTTGTTGAGCATAGCACCTATTTTGCCTCAAATATGTAGAAATAAACTAACCAACTGTTGATTGTAAAAACATTGAAATTCAAGCCTTGACTCCATTGCCCAATGATACATTTTACTTGTTTTTCCTACCAACCATTTTAAAATAGAAACAAACCTGTCCTATTGCAGAATATGACCTCTGTGCATTTATTGATGAATCCTTTGAGTTATTACCATTCATTAGACATCTGAGAGAACCCTCTTTGGTTGTATAGGTCAGAATACAATCTAAAGTTGGTTGAAACAATTACCTTGGGGTTTTATTTGATACAACCCAAAGCAATTTCCGAGTGTTAACATTTTGACATCGTTACTGGGGAGAGAAAGTTGCATTTTCCCTGAAATAAATGATAAAGTTCAAATCTAATTGTTGGTGGTGGACAACAGTGAGACACAAAGAGGTTGTAAATCATCCACCTGGTGACTCCATTATCAGTTGTATCCAGATGTCAGAGTATCATTGGAAACTCCATTGTTTGAAGGTTTTAAATATTGAAGAAGGTACTAGTGACTCCAGTAGAATTGATGAAGAACTCAGATGTTTCTACCATTGTTTCAATGTATGCATGTTTCTACTTTTCACAAATTCATGGTTTCCCAAATCCTTTACCCAAGGATGAATATTTTTTAAGAAACAGTATGAAATTTAGTCGAGATGATCCGAGTTTGACTTTGAAGCATATATCAAATTTTTGTGACTTCACTGAGCTTCTTAGAGTCAAAAATGAAGATGTTTTCATTAGAATATTTTATGATTCGTTCAAATGAAAGTGTAAAGGTTGGGATGAATGTTTGTCTGCTAGATCTATTAGAACAATTACTCCTTTTTGGGTTGTGTTTTTGGAAGCATGGATGGAAAAAGAAGAGTTGGTAGCAGACTCACTTTCCATTCAAGGTTTTAAAGAATGGAACAATACATACAATGATGAGGAAGTGGAAGAAAACTTTTCTGCAATTTTGTCTTCTTGCTCAAAGTCATGCAAATGTAGCTCAGAAGCCAAGATCCTCTTTTTGCAAGGATTACCAAATATTTTTAGAAAGATATTGAGGTTTTAGAGATTCAAATTCAGTCCTAAAATGTCCAATATCAGAGTCAATATTTTGAAATCCTTTTCAACCAAGACAAGAGGAGGTAGTGCTTTCCTCAGTTGTCAATATTGAGGAATACTTTGAGAATAAAGTCAGGTTTGATGACTCACAAATGAAACGATACTATGGCAAAGAGAGAACATATGATGATCAAATTGCATGATATCTTCAAATTCATCTAACATAACACATCTTCGATGATCCTATAGCTAAGTATATGGAAAGTGTTTTTAGCCAAAAATTTTCATCTATTTTTCTACTACAGAAACAAAGGGTATTGTGAGTTTCTTTTACCATTACATTGTTTAGTTTAATTTTTATTGAAGCATGATCAAAGGATCCATTTACTTGAACAACTGTTGGATTGGCTACATTGGCACTTTTGCATTATTTGATTCAACAAATTTTCTTACAGCCTAGAGTAGGTAGGCAGGTGAATAAGATCATCATGGTGAGCATCTCTTTCAACATTTTCCAGTTTAGGTTTTTAGCAGTGTGTACATTTAGATTGCACTATAGTATTCAAATTTTAATTTTTTAGTTTGCAATAGTGTATATTTTCAGTTTTCATTTTGGGATGGTTGCAGGTCATAGGTTTGAAACATGTACAAGAGTAGGTCTCATGTTATAGGTTGAAATGTTTAGTGGTTTGGGATCAGTCCAATAGATTAGGCACTTGGTCTACTATTATTTGCTACCTCACTAGGAGGATAGCACCCCCATTGGATCCAACTATTAGCACGATGATTTTCATAGCTAGAGTTAGAGGTTTGTCCAAATTTTTCAAAGTAATTCCATGATCTTGAGAAAATCAAGGTATTCCTAGATGAGTCATAGTTAGTGTGTCAAGGTTTATGAGGTCAGTAATCAAATAAAGAATGACTTGAAATGTCTATAAGGGGCCTATCCATAAGTTGGTTTAAAGGGTGTTGACGATTAAAATCGCAACGATGAATTCCACCGCAAAGTATTGCTAAATTCCTATTATTTAAACTATGCTAATAATATAATACTAGTAGGTGGGAGCCCCTTGTAGACTAGAGGCTCAAAGATAGTCATATCACACATTTTTCTAATTTTGTTTTGACGTTGATTACACAGTCCTACATGGTTGACAATGCAGTCTTGGTTTCATTTTGACATAGTAACAAGTGGATGATGCATTTTATGGGATGTTTTTGCAATTCAAGGCATTATTTTTTATGTTATGATGGGCATGTATTTACAGTTGCTCTGATTTAACCATGTCATGAATCATCGTGATCAACAACCTAGCCATATATATACAAGAGATATGTTAGTGACATCATAATCAAAAAAAGAAAGAAAACCTATGAAGAAAAATCTTAAAGGAAAGAAAGTTATGTTTGAGCTATGTTAAAAGGTTTTATGCAAATGAAAAAGTAAAAGTGATGTTAGTGCTAATCCTAACTATTATACTATGGTTGGTTAGTGGCTATGCAATTTTTATTAGATTTTATTTGGGTGCATATAACATTGCTATACATATGATATGGCATAAAACTTGGCAAAAGTTAACATATGAATGTTTGGATGGTGCATTGGGCAGGGGATATCGTCGCAGATTTCAATTGATTGGGCATTGAATACATGGTTAAATGAATTGGAGAATGTTTAGTTGTCCTATACTTCAGAATTGAATATGATAGGAGATGGAAGCGACATGCAGTAAATGCATGTCACTCCATACTCCCCCCATCGACCATTACCCTTGCATTGTTCCTTGTTTCATTTTCATTATGTTGGTGGCTAAGATCCGCATTTTAGGCTCTTGGGAAGAAGAAAGATCGACCAACTTACCCTTTTAAGATCATTGTTACAGGTATGGTTCTTTTTCACTCCATCCATGAATTATTCTCTATGTATGAAAAAACAATGGCTTAGTAATGCTTGGGTTTGCATGTTCCTAAGAGTTTCAACCAAGGATGATTTTAAGGATAAAAATTTATTTTAAAATATAGAAACCTTGGCGAATCTTACTAATCCTTCATATGTCAACTATAAATGTTTGGCGATATTTTTGTAAAAATATTCAAATTTCTAAGTATTTTATATAGTTTTTATAAAATTTTGATGATTTCAAAGGTAAAATAATTTTATCCTATAGAATTTGGGCGAATCATTTTTAAAATAGCGAATCTCGTTTTTGGAAAAACCATGGAAAATTAGCCCATGAGAGAAATTTATCCCCTAAAATCATCCATGGTTTCAACTCTATAATTATGTGATATTTCACTCTATGATGACTGTAATTGTTTCAAAATACAAGCAAAAGAATTTGTTTTTGTTTAATTTGTGCATTCACTGGTTTCTCTGCCAGTTTCAAATCATGATGTGTCTCTGTGGATAGTAATGAATGTGGTATATATCACTCTGTATTAATTGTGGACGGTTTCGCTCTATGTATTATCGTCGGTTGTTCCCTCACAGTCTTGAGTGTAATCCTATCCAGTCGCATTTGAATTTCCATTTGGTTTTTGTGTAATTTATTCAACCCATAGTCATGGCCGTGGGCTCACTCTCATTGTGATTTCACCAAAGTACCCCAAGGTCCAGTCTTAGGGTGGCCATAACGTTAGTAGATATTGTATGTTTTTGGGGTATTTTAAGTTATACCTTGACATTATGCGTCCTCACTAGTATTGTTGTCAAATGTTTCGGCTCTCAAGGAAGTGAAAAAATGTTTTATATCATTGTGTGTTCTTTGGATAAATGTCACATTTCAATCAACTTCGCCTATCCTCTCCAAGCGTAAAACACACTATGTGCATTGGATTTTTCTACCCTAACCGTCATTGCTTTCCCCGGTGGCTAACTATTGTTTCCATTGCCCAGGCTAGGAGTAATAAGGAAATCTTGTGGCTTACTACCGTGTCTGTATCGAAAGGTATTTTACATGTGGGTGATATGTCTCTAAATACCTCTAGTTCTCTGTGTTATTGTTAAATGAGCACGCTCTTGATTGTCTCCTTGTATTTGTTTTCGACAGAGAACGATTTTAATCTCCAATTGTTCTTGCTCCTTCTGGCATATTCTTGGTTGTCAAATATTGGTTTATTAGTGGAGTGGTGATGGATTTTTTCATCGATTCCCTATCTCATCTTTATATGATTTAATTGATTGAAGAGTTGAAAATTGGGAACGGGTAATTATATACACTCGAGGGCTATTATCTCTTCGTTATGATTACCCTCACTATGTTCTTAAAACATGGTCTTAATTGAAAATTGGAAACACCTGTCTTTTTCTAGGCCCGATCAGGGTTATAGCTAGTTATGGAAATCGTGATTGTGTGTAATTGGTTATGTTCACCTTGCATATATTATTGAATCATCGTGCAGATTATAAATGGTTACTTCAACAGTGATGAGGCTCGTGTTTTATGTTGGCTATGGTTTTGTTGTAAAATCTTATTGGTTGATATAATGGTGACTGTATTGGGCATGTTTTGGAAGTCTTTTTGTATTGAAAAAGGGACCTATGTACATTTTAAATTTATCTCGACTGTGAATTGGTAGACAGTGGATGTTGTTTTTATAGTGATGCATTATGGGATAGAGGTCGAACATATTGTTGTGTGTTTTGTTAAAGGAAGGAAAAGAAATAAAATATTCACATTTTCTTAACAGGACTGTTGAAATGGAAGGTTTGTTTCGATTATGAGTATGATTGCACAGACTATTCTGAATTGAGAAATTTTGGGGAAATTTAAATGTTGGAACAACGAACAGTTTGATACACAATAATTGTTGGTATGGTGTTATTTTTTTTGGATTGATTTTAGTACAGAGTTATGATTATTGATTACCTAATTTATTTTCTGAATAGTATCCATTAAACTTCCCTATCATTCTCTCACTTTTTCTCACATTACGAATCCCCTCACATTCCTAGATTCACTTTGCACGCCCTGTTCTTAACATTAAATTATAATTAAATGAAAACTTGGTATTATAACAATTGAAGGAGGACACAAAGATTATTTACAATTGATATGTTTTGTTATTAAAACATAGTTGTTTGTTTGATGATTTGTTAAGCAATAACCATGATCTACTCCCTTTCATTTTATCACTTTTCTCTCAATACAACCCCTCCGATATCCCAAAACCCTTATTCACCCCCTACTCATTGACAAGTATTAAACATTTTTTATGGATTGGATTACATGAGTCTAATGTGTTGTTGAGCCAAAATTTGTTTCATATTTAAAAGAGATGTCATGTATGGTTTGTTTAAGAAGCTAGTTGCTAATAAACGATGTATACAAGAATGAGCTTCTTCAATAGAGGAAGCCATGGCCAGAATAATATGGGAAGAGGAAATTGGAACAGGGGCCCTAGAAGGCCAAGGTTTTTGATACATTTTGATGTAGATCCACAAGAGTTGAACCAGCTCTTCCAAGATGGATTTTTCAACTGGATTGGACAAGGGGTAGTCCAACCTAGGCCAGAAAGGCCTCCCTTCCAACTGCAACATGTCCCTAGTATCCCAGTTCCCCCACATGTATCATTACAACCTGAAGTCCCTGAAAATGACGGGTGGTAAGAGATTGTTCATCCAATAGTCTCTCAACATCATGGCTGGCCCAATTTGTCTCTACTTGATCCTCCTCCACCAGTTAACCCAATTGTCCAAGTTGCCCCTACTCACTCACCTATGCAGTCTTCCCATGCAAGAAAGAGGCTCAAAACTGAATCCCACCATGTACATGATCAAGGACAATTTGTTTCTTCCCCCTCCTCTCCCTCAAGTGATTCTGCCAAATCCGTTTCATCCCACATGCACTTGAGAGATGATTTCTCTCATGTTATCAGTGAGATCAGGCCTAAAGTCTCCACACAACCTAAGGCTAATTCAGATAAATCAAAGGGAGACAATAGGAGCAAAGGGAAAATTTCCTCCCAAAGTGGAAAATATGGTTTTTGAGTATATTTATTTATTGATTGTTGAGAACAGTTGACTGTTGAAGTTTTTGGACATCACACTATTTTTGGATATTTTGGATATTATATTTTTTGGACATGGTTTAAAATATCATTGATATTAATTTTCAAATTATGAGAATGATGACGGGAGCCACAAGGAGGGATGTGTTTGATTGACTGACTAGTTGTGTTTATTTTTGTTAAGAAACTAAAGGGAGTCACAAGGGGTCCCACCTACTAGTTATTATTTATTAAATACCCTTATTATTATTATATTAATTCTTCCTCTAAACTAAAAGTTAGTTGAGTTTTAGTTAACTTAACTAAAAGAATTATTTTAACTACTTCAACTAATTTTGATTGCTTAAAGAAAAAAATAGGAGGAACAAGGGGAGAACAGAAGGAGAAAACATACTAAGGTCTTCTCTTGAGTTTTATTGAGATAGTTCAGTTTTCATTCATTATTTAATTCATTGAAAGCCTAATTATCTTTTATGACAACAAGGTCCTATTGTAGACAACAAGATTCAAGGTTGAATTACAGCATTCAAACACTTGTTTTTTAGAGGTGTTGATCTATCTTTGATAGTCTGTGTAGACTTGTATGTTTATGAATTAAATTTCATGACTGATAAATGATATTGTGCAGAGTCGAGTGGGCACCAATCTGTCGCAAGCTATCCAGCTTTTAAATTTAAATTTTTTGCTTTCTGTCAGAAGTCCTCTTGTATGGTTTTCATTGGGGACATCTAAGTTTGACTTTGGTCCGAACTTCCTCAGGGATTTTTGTAAAGAGAACGATTCTTTTGATTTATTGGAATGAAATAAGCGATTTCTATTCTGTCTCATTTGTGTTAAATATTGAGTTGGTATTTTTTCTTTTGTCTCCACATTTAATTTTTCATCTGTTATATTTAGAAAATTATATAAAGATATTGAATTTTTCAGCAATAATAATAATAATAATAATCTATTTTTAAGGTCACGGCCAAGCCAACACACCAAATTGGTGTATGAGACCCCCTTGTTTGTGGGACAAGGGACCCCCCTCTGCTCAACGATTTGACTGGTAAAGTCTATGAAGGTATACATACCCTACCCCCCTCTGGATTTGAACTTGTGACCTCTTAAGAGGAAACACATATTCTTAACCATTAGGCCCACTCAGATCATCCTAAGCCCTTGTAATCAATACTTGTGGATTAGGAAACAAAGTTTTGAGGATATAAACATAAGGTGATATTCCCTTCTATCTTTCCTTAGCCAAGAAAGATCTGAAAATGCTTGAGTAAGATCATTTCAAATCTTTTCCTCGACATATTTGGCGACCATACTGGGAAGATCTTCCATATCTCTCTATTTAATTGTTATGCCTGATTATTATTGGATATATCTACTTTTCATATTTTGATTCTTTGACTATTTCATTTCTTAATGACTGTACCTATTGCGAGGCAGACTAATATTGAGCCCGATATTCAATATCAGACCATCATTGCTTTATACTTGTTTAATACCATCTTAGATACTGCTAATACCTGGGTTGAGCTTAATCGCTCATGGGAAGTAATTTAATATGACATAAGTGCCCAAGAATGTTGGGAAGCTAGACAAAGACAACTTAGGAATCAGCCATAGCTTTCTTTTTCCTTCAGTTTTGATCTTCTTTTCATGTCCTTATACCTTCGTGTTTCTAGGAGAAGAAGAGGTTTATCACTGAAAATTAATCCCATTGCTGAAACAGGAAGAACGAACGTTGTGTTGTCAACCCAACAAAGTGCTCTAAGGAGAACCTTGTTTGACTCATCCAGTTCATCTTTCTCTCCCTCACCTATCATCCAGAAGATGGAATCGAGTGGTGGCTCTGGTGGCACTGGAGATGCTTCTTCCTCTCAACCTTTAGCTTCGGCAATGATTAGTAGCTTGTATAGTCACCAAGTCCTTGTCCAATCGACCACAAACCCCACCAAAGTCATTAAAAAGTATGTGATTTTTTAGTTTGAAGAAGATGCTACAACCACCTCATGGCATGTTTCCTCCCCTCTTAACCTGACACCTGCTACTCGTCTACTTCATAAATTCAAAGAGCATCTCCCTAGGTTTTCAGGGAATAACATTATCACTATGAATGAACACTTGGTGGAATTTTCTAATGCCTGTCACAACATAGTAGTTAATGAAAATGATACTTGTATGTGCTTATTCGTTAATTCCCTTGAAGGGAAGGTTGCACTGATTTATTCGATCTCCCTCATAATATTTTATCTACTTGGGAGGAGTTAGTCTATTGGTTCAAATATACCTATGGGAAATCCAAAAGCCTAGCCGAGTAGTTACAGGATTAAAATAAGATCGCTTATAACAAGTTATGGGAGTACAATAATATTCCATAATCTTGGGAAAATCAAGGCATTCCTATATGAGTCATAGTTAGTGTGTCAAGGTTTATGAGGTCAGTAATCTAATAAAGAATGACTTGAAATATCTATAAGGGGTCTAGCCATAAATTGGTTTAAAGGGTGTATTGTCTTTTTCATAAAACACCATCATAAAAATAAAAGAGAAGAGTCAAGAGTGTAAATTCCATTATGTTCAATCTGTAATGGTCCACTTTCCTAAGTCTTGAATCATATTAAAAAGTGGGAAATTATGTGCTAAGGTTGAATCATAGGTTAGGGTGAATGTCATGTCAAAAGGTATTGTGGTTCATCATAAAATCTCATGAGCTCATAGAAGGAACAATCATAACACTTCATGTCATGTGTACCATTGCAAACTTCAAAAGTGTACCCACTGTACAAGTTCACTACGCAAATCCCTAACTTTCCTTGAAACATCTTGTCACTATGGATAACCACTTTCTTTTTCAAAATTTCATCCCTTATCCATTCGAAAATGAATATTGGCCAACTTTTTTTTTTCCATCGCCTCCAAGACCTTCACATCATGCATAGCCTCTCCAACAAGGTCCAAATCTCTCTGCTATGTAAACTCTATTAGCTATGCAAACCCTGTTTGTTGATATTCACTACGCAAACCTTTCACTCTATTTTTTGTTGCACATTCTCCATTTGCTTCAATCACTTTTCAAGATCCTTTCTTGGACCCCATTGCAAGTTAACCTCTAAAACAAATTTTATTTTCACATAACCAACTTTACTTCATTTGAGCTAAACTCTAGCCATCCTCATTGTTGCACAGAGTTTCCTACTATTGCTCATTGCTGGGACGAGTTTCCTGCTGCTAATTTTTTGGTTGCATAGAGTTTTTTGTTTCTCTCATTTGTTGCGCATTGCAAAAAAACTTTTGTTGTGCAGAGGATTGTGTTGTGCACATGCTACAAGGCACGTTGCACAAATGATTGGTTTAGTGGTCAACTTCAATATCACTTTTTGACCAACTGGAGAGGAATTTTGAAAATCCCATAAAGGTTTTTGTCAAGGACATAACAGATAATAAAAACCTCTCTCATATTTACAACAAGTGTCATAGTTTGGGATATTTGAATGAATCATTACAACCCATTTTTCCATATTCAAGCATTTAATGTTTTGGTCATCATCTTTGGGCATCGATACCAAAAGATGGGAGAGGCATTTTAGAAAAATGAGAGACTCTTTTCTAAGTAATAGGTTTATATACAAAAACCTCTCTCGGTTTTGAAAAATATTTTTTTATTCTAGATATATGTTGTCATCTGTGACCCCTATTTTTCCAGTCTGCTATGTTTTTCCTGTAGGTTATTGTTGTAAAGAAGACTTGCTACGCAACTATGACATAGATTTTGGAAAGACTCCAGATCAGAAAGGAAAGGTAGGAAAGTGTGACATCTCATCTATAAGGAATGCCAAAGGTAAAACATCATCATGATATGGTTTCAAAAGCGGATTTATCTATTATTATCTTGTAATTAATGAGTCAACTTTCACTCCTCTTTTTCAACAGTTAGTTCAGATTTTGTTTCCAAGAGATTTGTAACTATTTCTTAACCTAGGAAGGATGTTAGGATTCAAATTTGGCAGCATAGGAAGATATTTTTTGTATATATTTCATGAATCTAGTAGAGATAAGGGGGGACTCTTTTTGGGGAAAATATGACTATTGTACTGCAGATCAAGACTTGTTTATTCCTTTGAAGTTAATGCATAAGTTTCCTCCTTCTGAAATTTGAGATTCATCACAGTGTTTATGTTTAGTATGTGTTTCTTGTATATCATTTCCATTATTATGTTTTTCTTCTAGCATTGTCTGAGAGTAAGTGGTAGGAATTCATCCATGCTTGATGGTCCTTTCACACTGATGATGCTTGTTATGTGTTAATGGTTACTTTTACAGAATTGATCTTCATTTTATGCTCTGTTTAGTATTAATCTTTGTGTCATTTCTCCTAAAGTTGCACTGGATATTCATCCACTGATTGATGCATGTATTGTAGTGGTATTTATTCTCCTTTCCATTTTTCATTTCATATCATTTATATTCTGAGCATAGCACCTATTTTTCCTCAAATCTGTAGAAAGAAACCAACCAACTGTTGATTATAAAAACATTGAAATTTAGGCCTTGACTCCATTTCCCAATGGTACATTTTCCTTGTTTTTCCTACCAACCCTTTTAAAACAAAAACAAACCTGTCCTATTGCAGAATATGACCTGTGTGCATTTATTGATGAATCCTTTGAGTTATTGCCAATCATTAGACATCTGGGAGAGCCCTCTCTAGTTGTCTACATCATAATACAATCTGAATTTAGTTGAAATAGTTACCTTGGGGTTTTCTTTGATACAAACCAAGGAAATTTACGAGTGTTAAAATGAGTGGCCCCAACTCTACAAGAGTGATCCTGAATTCACTACCACTTACCAGATGCTAGGCACATGTGTGATTGTCATTGACTTTCATATTCAGGATGGACTGTTATGCCATATGGACCACTTCGGTGTTCCTTGAAATGAGCCTACGAAGATGAATTGGGAAGCTCACTACTTCTGGATGACAAGACATTTTGGCATGGAAAATACTATGGAAGTACTACAAAATCATTTCTACTAGTCAAATTTTTTACAAGATGTCAGCAAGTATATCAGGTCTTGCACTATGTATTCCATTTTCAAACCAACCACTAAAAATAAATGCATCTACACCCCTCTTCCTACTCCTGACAGGCCATGGGAATCCAACTTGATGGACTACATTTCAAGACTTCCTTCAACCATGTAGGGAAATGACTGCGTTTTTTTAGTGGTTGATTAGTTTTCTAAGATGGCCATCCTCACATCCTGCAAGAAGTAAATCACAGCAGAGGCCATTACCAAGGTATTCTTCAAACATGTGTGGGTACACTTCGGTATACCACATACCATCATATCAGATCAGGATAACATGTTCCTCAACATATTATGGTCCAACCTCTAGTTATTATTGGACACCAAGCTCACCAAATCCTTCTCCTTCCACCTTGAAACCGATGGCCAGACATTAGTTGTCAAAAGAATGATCATGAATATCATGCACATGTATAACTACAAACATCCACGCACATGGGATGATATTCTCCCCTATGTTCAACACAACTACAACAGATCCCTTCGTAGCTTGACCAAACACAGTCCCTTTTAGCTGGGTTTGTGATTTCAACCATTGGGTTCCATTGATGTCACACTACCCCTTGCATCCACATAGGTAGAATCATCCCATGCTCAATATAAGGTCGACAAAGCCACTAATTTTATTGAATGAATTCAACACATTTGGAAACAAGTCCATGATATTTTACAGAAAGCCAGTGCTAAGTACAAACAATGTCATGATCAACACCAGGTACCACACAAGTTTTAGGTGGGAGACAAGGTTTGGTTGCATCTGCAGAAAGAGTTCCTTACAGGACCCCATATAAATATTTGTCCACTTCTCTATGGACCTTACACCATCACCAAGGCTGTGGGTGAAAATGTTTTTGAGATAAGAATTCCCCCTTTCCTTGTCATTCACCTCGTGTTCAATGTCGACCTCCTTTGGCCATACTTCCCACCATTATTAGACACATCAGAGGTTGTAGAGTAGTTGAAATCAACATATATCAACCAAGAATACATGGAATATGTATCCATTGATCATATTAGGGAAACTCAAATTAAGGGAACTCGACAACAGAGGATCCAACTTTATCGGACTCTCAAAGAAGGGTAGCCTTTGCACCAAGGAAAGTGGATCACCTGGGGGAAAGTTCAAAAGAAGTTTCCCCATATGATGGGGGAACTAAATCAAATGAATACCATTGTTTCCTAATGGGAGAGGACTGATATAGGTGGATATTGGTGGACACCCACCTATTCCACTGACTCAAAGAACAATTTTCATTTTGGCAATTGTTTCTTAATTTTTCGAGTCCTAAACTTTTGGGTTTTTTTTGAGGCCCTAAACAACATATTTTAGGTGCAACACAATGACAATAGACTTTATCCAAAGTGTGATGGAAAAGTTACAACCCCTAGGATTTGATGTATCAACTTACCCCATAGGGGCCCACATGACTTTTGGCACTTCATCTCCTAGGGTTAGGTTTTCGGATGTTTCGGGTTTTATCATTTATTCTTTATGTTAAAAAAGCCTTAGGAGCCTCATTGTAAACATATTCTTGCAAATGAGCGTATCCGTCACATCTCTTCTTAGAGATAAGCTACCACCATTCGAGCAAGTTTGTTTTAGTATGATTTTTTATAGTTTCAACATATTCTCTTTATTAATAGAAGTCAAGTTTTACTATATCTCTTTGTATTTATTTTCTATACATCTATAATCCATTTCATTCCATTTATAAATATGGATCATATGAAGAGAAAATATTCTTTGTTTGAGAATATTTGAAGAATATTTAATGACTATGTGGCAACTACAAAAGAAAGAAGATACATTGACCATTATGTTCAATTGAAGAGATCATTTGAGGTATGAGTGTTAATTGCATATTTTTGGGTGACAGGGTGGTGCAAGGCAGAGGATTGGTGCCCTCATCTTCTTGATAGGTTGGTGTCTGGCATGTTGGTTCCTGCAAACATTATTGTTGAGTTGGTTCTCAGCTAAGGAGATTGGTTCCTCCCGCAAGTTGGTGCCTACAAACATTGTAACAGTAGGTTGGCGCCTACAAGATTTTATAAAGGAATATTTTGTGGTTTTCACCCTTATTTGGTTTCCATGTAAATTTATATTTACTATGAATTTATGTGATATGTGTTGATATGGATAATTATCTACATTTCTTATGGTTGATTATGTAATGTTCAGTCAAAGTTGTAAAAACAAAGTGATAAAAAAATGTCTAATACTGATTCACCCCCCATCTCAGTATTAGTATATATTCCAACAACAATATTTCACTCTATTTTTAAGGTAAGAGTGTTCATGTAATGAGTATCTGTTCAATTCTTTTGATAACAATTATGAGTGGACATTTTCCTATAGCTAAGAGTCTTGAATTCAAAAGGGATCAACTCACACTTCAATTTTATGAAAGAAGACAACCATTCACCTATGATTGCTTGGTAAAATAAACTTAAGGTTTTCCCCCACATATATAATTATCATTTGATCAAGCTTTGTGGTTGGATCATTAGATCCTGAATTTAATGTTTCATAAATAAACATCTTCATGCTAGTTCTGATAGGAAGATTTATTTCTATGCTAGTCGATCTACGGATCAGTCTATTGTATTCACATGTAATCAAAGGAAAACAATGCACTGAAATAAAGGAAAACCAAGGTACATCCAACTACTCAAGATTTATTAAAATCATGATTATTCCCATTATATATTATAATATTTCATTGTGATAATGGATCATAATGTTCTTGTAACAATCAAATGTATCATTATTCTTTTAATGAGGAATAGTTTTGAATATTCATGTAGCTTAATCAAACTATAAAATAAATTCATTGAAATGAAATTGCAATGTTGAAATCAAAGCCAGAAGATCTTATAATTGTAGGTCTAAATCCTGTATCTTTCACTTTCTTAGAATATTGGGGTTAACAGTAACTAAGATCTCTAGCATCACACCACACGCGACCGTTAACACAAAAAAACAAAAATTAAAAAAGAATAAATTAATGAACAACAAAAGAATAAATAAATTACAGATTGAAGAAACAAATTGATTGAAATTATAACTTCTAACTTATAAATTTGACAACACAATCAAATATAGAAATACAAAATTACAAACTAACTACCTATATTTGTAGTGCATACCCATGTCATGGGGTCCTCCTAGTTGGGGATGTGATGCAGGGAATCATACCACTTAACTCACGAGGTTCAACAGTTTATTATATGTATTAACTCAAAAAAAATCAGATAGGAGTTACAAAGTATGAAAGTTTTGTTCTCACAATCCCCAGATCCCCTTATATTTCAATAGTTACATATTTATACATAGGATGATGTATATGAAATGGATCCACTATTTAATGAGCTTACATCTCTATGAATAACAAATGCAATAACGTTTTTTTTCAAATTGGGTCAATCATTGTTGAAAGATAAAAACGTAATATGATTGCATAATATTCTCATGACATGATATGTATGAGAATATCCTTTATCATTTTGATTCAATCATGGGAATTTGGATCTTAATCTTCTATCACCAATCTCATTCCATATTGCTCAACCATTATCTTATTTAGAATTATTACCCAATTTATTTTTCACTGTCTCTTTGAATTGGGTGTTGACCGAAGGTTTTACTGAGCATCCATAACCTTGTTGTTGATATTTGAGATGGCTTGATGAACATGGAAGTATCTCATCATTGTTCTAAACAAAACCTAAATGTTCAGAGATTGTCGGAAGAACCACAGTATTTAAGACATCTTGTCGTCGACATTTCAGATCCATAACAGGATCCATCATTAGGACCAAAAAAGTCCGAGAAAGATAGTGAGAGAAGAGCTTTTATTAAATAGTGATGAGGCGGGTGAAAGAACTACGTTTTGGCTGGGTGAAACCCTCTTTTTTAGGAGAAATTTAGGGTTGACCAAAACATAGTTCTTTCACCCGCCTTATCACTATTTAATAAAAGCTCTTCTCTCACTATCTTTCTCAGACTTTTTTGGTCCTGATGATGGATCCTGTTATGGATCCGAAATGTCGACGACAATATGTCTTAAATACTGTGGTTCTTCTGACAATCTCTGAACATATTTCTCACCACAGAAACCTAAATGAACAAAACCTAAATGTTCAAATTTTTCCACAAGAGGTGGAACCATTAAAAACATCAAAGCACTACCTGATTTCTAAACATGACACAAGATAATCCATTTGAAGACACACCCATACATACCTTGTTGTACACTTTTCAATAAATATTCTTCTAAGTTACCCAAGCAACTATATTCTACACAAAACCCATGTTGTGGAATTTCTTAATTCATTTTTATCTACCTGCAAATGTCATGGAAAAACTATCTCAGAAAACAACCGCTACAAGAATTCCAGTAGCAGAGTTGCATTTTGACAATGCTACAAGATTTTTAGAAAGTGCCAAAAAAATCATTTGGAATTATTCCTATTGTGGATGTGACTACCACCATTGATCTCACATAAATATCATCAACAAAACCAATCATAATTCTCTTCAATTCATTAAAAACAAGGAAATTAATGATAATTAACAACTTAACACTTATAAGCATGTCATGGTGAATTCATGAAGGAATATGGTAAAAACGAAAATAAATGAGTGAAAGGATGAAACAATATGATCACAAAAGGACAACTTTGGTGGTGAAAAAATATGACAAAATGGTGACCCAACATCTCCCCCACTCCTAAGAGTTGGCATGTCCTCATGCCAATGAACTAGGGAACTAATGAACTCAAAATGAAGCAAAACTAATCCACTTCAATTGTATTTGCTTAATGTATTTAGTATACTCTGTATGAAAATAAAATCTATCAAATGTGAGTTTAGTAGGGTCAACAAATTGATGTGAAATACTTATGTTTAGAGAATTCATTTCTTTCCTTTTCATCCTTGTTTGTGACACCTTTTCCCATTCCGTTGTACTTTACTTTTGCACATTTTATCGAGTGAAATTCTAAATAAAATGCTAAGTATAACATTTCATACTCTTCTCTATTGTCTCAATATAATATGTGACACATTGTATTATAGGAAACAATGATGGATAGCTATTCCTCCGACCTTTTCAAAGAGGTTTTTTCTGAGCGATGTCTCTGTGAATAAAATCCTTCATGCTAATTTTTGTTATGAATAGAAATGTATATTAATTTTATTTGAATAGGAGCAATAATGCTACTATAAAATTAAATTATAATCAAAATGTTATCATATGGGATCATTCTGGATCAAAATGGAAAGGATCATGAATGAAGGGAATGGATTTGTACAATGGTACAGTAGAATGATGAGAGGTTCAAGGGTGAAGCATATCGAAAAGGTAAGTTTCAAGGTGAAAGAGAGGGAGACAAAATGAAATGGAAACACAGGATAGGAATTTCAAGCTAATAGTAGTCTCTTATCATAATTTCCAAAAATTTTAACAAATCAAAAAGTCTTAAAACTAGTTTTATCACAAGTTTACCTCCTTGAAAGCTTGGACTATAGGAAGGAAAAAAATCTATTGGAGCTGGTATAAAACTTTGACTAATGGAGCATAATAAAGGAGCCATGGTTGTGCAGTGAGAATGATATGATGTGGAAATAAATTTTATCTTAAGCCCTTGTTGTGACTTCCACAACAACCCATTAAAATTATTCAACCTAGAGGAAGAATTTATGGGTACGAACCAACAAAACATTTAGCAAGGCACTAATCACTATTAACCTGACTAGCTATTCTTTCATTAGACTATTATTTGTACATGATCTATTAATTTGACCTGAAAGGAAAATTCATTGAGTGTGAATATTTGAGACACATGATTCAATGGCCCTTTTCCGTCTTCAAAAGAACCTTAACTCCTCTCGCAGAAAATTATTCTACAACGTTAGGATTGATTCTTTACCATGTGATTCCCCTTTGCATAATTATTGTCATCCCTCTAATCCCACATTTAAACACTATAACACTCCATGTTTATACCTTCCAATGATGAAACTTTTTTAATATCATTGTCGATATAATGCAATGGGGAATACCCACCAAAAACCATCTTCTCGGTCTGAAAATGGCATTTATACCTATACAAAACCATTTATTCTCTCCCATGGACCCCTTACTCATGGGAATGAGTCATAAGGATATTGGATCTAGTGATACCCATGACCCATTCATGATAAGTGTTTTCCTTTCCTGTCAGCCCTCTATCTGGATAAGTCATTCGACGATGATGCCATAACTTCAATGAGTCATACATCAATGCATATGTGTCAAGAGGATATCGGTCCTAACACAACCGTGCATATTAATTGAATCCAATCTCATCTTGTGGTGCATGTTGTATAAATGACATGGAACCCTCTCACTAGAACACCTTTTCCAACAAACACCTTTTCATCATCGAAGGATGTTATAAGACTGCTCTTTATATTATCGATAATACCTTCCGAAGATGACACTATTTGATATTTATCATTGGTAATCCAATCCTTCATAAGCTTCATTAACTCACATGGATAAATATCTCTATGATGATATTATAACGCAACAAAGTAACCATACATCATATAAAAATTTATTAATATGGGTAAAATAAAAGGTAATAGTGGGATGATGATTAACATAAGCTATATGAACAAATAAACACACGAATTATATACCCCTTAACCTTTTGGCACATCTCTCAAGGATAAACAATTGTTGTAAAGGGTAATCATCATAAGAAGATTCCATTAAGATCAAAAGATACAAAATGATTGTGTCATCATCTTCCAATGACGATGTGATCGGAAATCCTTTCGCCCCTCTAACCGATATCCTTGACGATACACTAACGGTAACAAATGCAGAGTTATTTTTGAGGAAATTAATGGAGGATTGTACGTCTCTAACCAAGCCAACATTGTAACATGATTAACATTTATTACATAGGTTTTATGGGAAATTTTCAAAATAAAAGAAATGTGTCAATTCATAATTGACATATTTCTTTTCCTATGAAACCTATGAAAGTGTAAGTGTTTTTATTGTGATAGGAGGGGTAAATCCAAGTGTCTTCTAAAATATCAAACAAATAGGTATGGATTTTTTTTTTTTTAAGATAATACCTTATCTAATCTATTCAAAATTATATTAATATTGGTCTTATATTCTACAACACACACAGATGGAAAAATGTCTCAAGTACTAACTAGGAAGGAAAAATGTTAAGCAGTCATCGAGTCGATCCCTATTTCAGGTCCATACTATATCAACATTATAGACATGAGTTGTTTTAATGGAAGGGAACACTATGCAATATACATTGATATATATTACATCTTCTAGGATGAGGAATACCCTTCCGACGATGAAGATATTTTTGAATACAGGAGTACCAGAAAGAGCAATATCTACATTGTAGTTGCTCGGCCCATGCTTTTTCCTTATAATGATGTCACACGATGGTGCTTACCCCACCTAAAAAAGGAAAAAATTACCATACTCAATGAATATAATTTTCCAATCGCATCTCTAAAGGAATAAAACATGAGGATAAGGTACAAAACCCCAGAACCCATAGTGTCCTTGGATGAATAATTTCTGGACAAATTCATAATCAAGCAGAAAGAATTCGAAACACTAATAGAATATTGGTTCGTCAGAGAGGAAATACTAGTCAATAAAGGATAGAGATATATTCCCGCAATGTACCTAAAGGAACCATATATACTACTAAACATAATGATATGCATACTATATGGAAAAGAAATTGTTACACATTTCATAATGGAGTGGTTTTTGATGGATTACACAGTGGTAAAAATTAGACAAGATTTCAATTGGGAAAACATTTTATTCTTCAGCATCATCATTCGAGCTCGAGAATCCCAAGGTATGAAAAACCATGGATTCTATATGACAATTTATTTGATTGATGCCATATGTGATACTCATAACTTTCCCTCTTTCAATTCAATTTTGGATCCAAGCCAATTTTTGATTTATGTATATTGTTCACAGTTGTGGGATGTCAATTATAGAGAACATATATACAACATCTATGATTACTTTCTGGCCCCTTTGTACAAATCTATATTTATATTTTATCCACACGAAATAGCCCAAGGGGCTATCAATTCGTTAAGGGAGATAGAATACTGATACATAAATAAGTACGATACCTATGTCAGGATATATGGAGCAACTAGGCTAGCACATCTACTACTGAAGTATGTTCCCAATAAGATATTAGAAAGAGAAATATCCTATCAAATAGTGGAGAAGGGAGTCATCATATACTTATCAGAGAAGAAAAAAAGTACCGGTCGATATTCCCACTCCATATAATCAAGAAAACTCTATCAAATAAGCCACATGTTGAAAAGGAAGTTGAATCTTTGACAGAACTATGTTTGTGTACAGGAAATATAAAAGGACATGATCCTAAAAATGTAGTATATGAACATATAAAGGCAGTCAAGTTTTCCAAAAAGGTTTATCATCAATATAAATTTGCAGAGGATCTCTTCAAGGGAGATATATTTCTTTAGGAAGTATTAGATAGGCTACAAAGTGAACTAGCAAAAGAGAAAATCCAAAAATATGAGGATGAAGAGAGGTTTATGATAAAAGAACAATTCAGGAAATTACTCCAACAAGATAAGGAGAAGAAGGAAGCCAAAGAAAGAGAATGGAGGAAGAAAGATGAAGAGGGGGAAAGAAAGGATGACGAAGAAGAAGAAAAATATCAGTTGAGGAAAAGAGAAGAACTAGAAAAGAAAAAAGTTGGACTAAACAAAAACACAACAACCAAATTTCAAAGATGGATACTAGAGAGAAGACAAATAATATAGAAAATAGAGGCTAAAGCTAAAGAAAATGCAGAGCTTGCACAAAAAATAAAATCATATGAAGAAAAGGTGTGGTTAGTTTTTCAAGCTGGGGAAAGAAAAAAGAAAGAAGGAGAAGAATGCATCTAAGTCACAAGAGAGAACATGGGAATAAACCAAATTGAAGAATATGAAAAAAACAAAGTGGCATCAAATCATAGTGACAAGTATGGTAA
This sequence comes from Picea engelmannii, assembly GCA_009831015.1. NCBI lineage: Eukaryota > Viridiplantae > Streptophyta > Pinopsida > Pinales > Pinaceae > Picea > Picea engelmannii. Next base: position 977,191 of record ML781818.1, read on the forward strand.
CCATCCCTCTTGAATAATGTACTCCTCTAGTAGCGATATCGGGTAACCTATCATTTACCTCTTCAATACTTGTGATAGAAGGTGATGTAGTGGATGTAGGAGAATACTATTACAACCATAAGACAAAGCCTATTGAAAAAAGGATAATCAAGAGGAAGAGAGGAGAAAAGGGCTCAAAACAAGAATCTTCTGAAAGATTCATTAATTGGAAGGCATGCCCAGACCCGAAGGAGAATGCAATACAAACAACATTATTCCTTAACACATTTGTTGGTATAAATTCCATGTAAATTTATGAGGTTGCAGAAGCATTAGATATGTCCATAGCCAAGGTAGATGAAGTCAAAGCTTCCATTAGCAACATTAGGGAAATCTTGGCCAATGAATTCAAGAAGGAAGTTGATATAGAATAAAAACTACATAGAGACAAAGTACAAAAGGAACTGCAATTTCAAGAGAACAAATTATGTGCATAATTTGAACAGAAGGATAACATCAACCATAAGTTACATCAAGAAGAAATAGATAAACTTACATATGCGCATACTCAAGAAATGGAGAGGTTACAAGAAAAATGATTAGAGATAAGCGCATATAATGAAAAGATAGAAAATCATATTTAGAAACTGTTGTAAGACAATAAACTCTTGAAAAAATCTATGGAAGAAAACTAGAAAGGGACTTTTGTCCTGGAAATAGTCAAAGAAGAGGCCAATTGTGTCAATGAAGAACTTAGGGATGTACATAAAAATTCCTTTTTTTTTGTTGAATGAAGTATAAAGAAACAAGGAAAATCGTCTTAAGTTAGGTCTACAAATGGAAAGTGTGAAAGAGAAGTATCATAAAGCTCAAAAATCCTTCGAAAAAATCATATAGGGGAAAGATGTATATAGTAACCCACCTAGAACTCTGTCAATATATATAGACAAGTAGAGAATCAAATACCAATTACTCCTAAATACTCGGAGATATATCATGAATGATTTCAAAATCACTCGAATTATGATAGAATATGTAGAGACTAGAAGGAATCTTAACATGAAAGATATCGAAGAAACATGTGAGGTTAATAAATAAATTCTAGAGATGAGGATAATGAATCCAGTCAAATTTACTTCACTGGATAAGGATTTCATACAAAAGACAAAGAAAACCTTAAAGAAAAAAGTGATCTCTCTTATCTACAATCGTGAGATATATCTTGAGAAAAAGAACCTCAGTAGGATAGATGTTATCTTAAAATATTTCAAGTTGTGGAAGGATTATAGGGATAAGATGCAACCACCAAAGACCATTTTATTATTGTAATGGATTTCCTTCATTTTGATCACTATGTAATTTTATAAAGTCCCATTTAGAATATGAAACAAATATTTGTAACTATCATCTAATAGGATGAAAGTTACAAAATGTGAAGGGCCTTTTTCTTGCTTTATAAAATAAATTCCTATCATGAAGAAAAACAAAATTCCTTTTGTATATGACTGATAGTACTATTACTTGGGAATTAATGAAGAAAAAGAGGCATTTTGGAAATCAAAGATAGTGGTGAATGTGTTTGAGACTTTTCATAATGCATTTATCTTCTATACAAGTATTACATTTCCTGTTGTATGAATTATTTTTACAATATTTTTTGTATGCTCATGTGGTCACATGTTTTCCTTTTGAATACAACTACAATGTTATATAAACATATTGCAACTAATTGTAAATGTGTATGTAATGATTTTTTTATCACTACTATTTGAATATACAAATTCTTTCTAGTTCAGATGATATTATCTTTCGTTGTATTCAATCTTAGATAGTTTTCTCTTTATTAGGATAGGATTAAAATAGTTTTGTATTTATATATAGAAGTATTTATCACTAATTAGTTTAGTCCTAGATTTTGATTCATCTGAGAGCCTTTGGTTCTTATATTTGTATTTAGAGAGCAATTTAGAGTTGCAACCGGACTCACATACTGGTCGCAAACGCCATCCCAAACAAGAGTGATTCTAATTGAGACTTGCCATCATACATTCTATATTACCTGCTTGACATGCCAATCATACCTGCCAACCAAAATGACGCTAGAAGGAGGGACATAGACTTGAATGGATACAAAGAAAACACAATTCTATACTTGTTATATTTTTCTTACAAACCCTTCTCAACCTAGTGATTCTTGCTCATAGAAACATGATCAATCTTCTCATCCTGCACTCTACTCAGTGAATACTCCATATTAGCTCTCTACTCATTGAATCCCCACTAATTCAGAACCCATATTTTCTTCTTTGATCCCTCAAGGATAAGCGATACGTGAACTTAACATGATAATAAAATAATCATGTGATCATGTGTTGATGTGATAGTGGAGTAGTGATCCCAAAATGATATTTAAAGACTTGGTTGAGTTTTAAGCATGTATTCAATTACCATTTAGGAATTAAGGAAAGAAGAAGAACTTAATGAGAGAATATTGCAGCCATCATAAAGAATGCAGATCAAAATATAAGCATAAATAACAACAAACCATAACAACAAGGTTGTTAATGAAGTTCGACAATATTTCCTACGTCTCTAGGCCTTTGTCTCAGTGGGGGAGGATTTCTTATTTCTCTTAAATGATTCAAAAGTACATCAGAAATGTATCAAAAGGATTACAAAATAGTTTGGCTATGTTCTTCTCGACTTCAAGAATCCAACACAACTGACAACACTGACAAAGGTTGAGCGTAGCTCTCGGATTTGGCCTCCAAAGTTTGCTTCCTCAATGGCTTCCTTGCATAAAAATGGCTTCAAGCTTCACAAAATCATCATCGTTCTGCTAATTTGAACCTATTGGTCTGTCAAAAAAATCTAATTTAGATAGGATTTGAGTTAGGTATCCTATCCCAACTTCCTCCCAAGATATGGCCTCAAAAAGGGCTCTAGATCCTCCAAAAAAGGCCAAAATCCACAAAAAGCAGGATGAAAAATCATAAAATATCAAAAATTGTGGGCTAAAACCCACTTCAGAAAATTGTTGGTGTGCTAGCCCCTTTTACCCGGGCTCCTAGTCACATGGAGAAACCATGTTTCTGAGCTCTTGGCTAAATTCCTAAGTCTGTGCCCCTTTCTCCTGGGCTCCATGGTCATATGCACCCATGTGGCCAGTCCAGGTGCTAACCCCTCACATGCCCAAAACTATGGTGTTGACCCCTGCTCCATAGCTCCCAATTGGTTGGATTGCCCCCGTCGACCGGGGCTTATCCCAAAAATCTCGCCAACTGTAACTTTAAATTAAAAGTGTTCCATTTGCATAACAAGAAACATGTGTAAGGTAGTGAGTTGGTGCTTTGGTTGTAGTCCATTGCCTCACTCGGAGGTCAAGGGTTCGAATCCCCTGAAGGTGAAACAATTTTTTTACACAGTCAACATTGAATAAATCTAGGGTGCCACATAGATCCCTCTGATTGGGCCACGTGTCACCCTGTGATTGGACTGTACAGTCCAGTCACTGACACATTCAGTGTACAGTCAACATCTTGTAAGATTTCCATGTCACTTCTGTACAACCACGTGTCATAGCCTGCGCCTGCCACATGAACATCCGTACAACCAAGTCACTTGCCCAGTCAACTACCATGTCAACATCCATATTGCTCAGCCACCCTGCCACATCAGCATTCACACTTCCACTTGTCATTTGTACTGGCACGTGTCATCCTATCATTGGACCATGTCAGCATTTTGTACAACCATGTGTCATGTTGATACAGTTCCATGTGTCGATTTTTTATTGGTCCACATAAGCCCCTGAAAATACCAAAAACGAGTGACACATGTCACCTCCTCATGCTGTCACATGTCCTTGTTGACATCATCATGACGTCACATGTCGTCCTATTGGAATCAACAATATGACTTGTTGACTTTGACCAATTGCCTATTTTCCTGTCTGGTAAATCAATCAGAACGCGATATCTTTTGCATACAGTGTCCATTTTTGGAAAAAAAATATATTGTCAGAATCGACATGACGAGCCCAAGACAATGGCGCTAGTTTTGTCTAATTCCGATAACTTTTATTTTTAGTCATTTTTCCATCCAGTTTGGATCATGCCTCCCCAATAAGACCTTTTGTTCCTCCAAAAGGGTATTAACCAGTCATCAAGTGTGGGATAGGCCCTCCAACTTGACCTTTGTATTTAAAAATTTTCCCATGCACCTGTCGCATCATAATCAATTGAAAAACAACCATGACAACTGAGAGCATATTGTTATCCACTTGAAATCGTTCATATCTTACTAAAGCCACTACCATCCATGTTGAAAACATTAGCAATGATAACATCATAAATATGGCTGCAAATGAACTAATATGTTTGATGTACTCGTATGACATTAGCTTATCTTGAAGCGAAGTATGATTGAATTTCCATTCTAAAATCATCTCATGTTCATGCATAATATCAAATTCTTTATTTGGCACAATTATGGGTGTGTTTCTTGCATAAGCTACCTTCCTTAATTGTTCCATTGTTTGAAGAGATTGATTTCCTTTTATGTGATGAGCATGTACAACATATTCATTTCCTTCTTTAGTTAAGTGATATTGATTTTGTTCCTTGTAGAAGATTGTTTTGTGATGATACAAATAAGGGCTTCCTAAGACCATTCCATGTTCATTTAGTGGCACCACATCACACGTTACCTCATCTAGAAACTTTGATGAAATTGCAAACTTTAAAGTGCATTTATTTGTTATGTGCAATTTATGATTGTTTCTTATCTATTTAAGTGAGTAAGGTTTATGATGTAGCTTAGTTTTCAATACCAATTGTTTAACCACTTCCTCTAAAATCAAGTTATATTGAGATCCACTATCTATCAACGTATTGACTTAGTATGTTTCATTATCACCCTTATATGAAACAATTTAATTCTAGAATCATATCCATCACTAATTTTACCTGTCAAACCAACTGTGTAATTTTAGTCTCATCACTTGAATCATATCCCAAGTTTGTTGGCCATGTTGTTGTTGCAACTGTTTGCCTCCCTTTCCTTTCTTTGAACCATTTTGGTCTCTTCTCTGGATGCAATTTCCAGGAATGTTCATAATCATGACATTCTTTATTGCAATGCTTGCAAGAGAGATTATCTTCCTTCCTTGTCATTGAATTTTCTTTCTTTCCATTGCCCTTTATTTTATCTTCTTTCCTTCAAGATGATTCCCTTAATAGACCAACTCTTGTTTTCCCTACTTCAATATATGTTTCTTGAACAAAAACCTCATCAATATTAGTAGGTCCAAACATAAATACAGTGTTATGAATATATGTAGGTAAACCTCCTATATACTTCATAAGAGTTTCTTGTGTATGTAATGGAATATTTAACATTAATTCCATCTTATGAAAGTGGCATCACTTCAACAAATAAAAGAACCATGTTGTAGTGTACAACAAATCAAATATGAGGAAACCCAAATCAAGTTGGCATCGCTTCGTCTTGCAGGAACAACACTCATGTGGTGGCAGAGTAAGTTGCAGCATGGTATGCAACAAGTTGGTAATGTATTTCCATCATGGCAAGATTTTGTTTTTTCACTTAGAAAGCAATTTTATCCTTTGGGTTATAAGGAAAAGGATTTAATTGAATGGAAAAGTATTAAATTAAGAAAATGAAAAACAATGCAAGAATAGAGGGATGAATTTCGTAAGATGGCATTAATGTTAAATATTCCATTACATACACAAGAACATCTTATGAATTATATAGGAGGTTTACCTGTACATATTCATAACAATGTATTTATGATTGGACGTAATAATATTGATGAGGTTTATGTTCAAGCAATGTATATTGAAGCAGGGAAAATAGGAGTTGGTGTACCAGGGGAATCGTCTTCAAGGAAAGAAGACAAAATAAAGGGGAATGGAAAGAAAAAAAATTCAATGACAAGGAAGGAAGATAAGCTCTCTTGCAAGCATTGCAAGAAAGAATGGAATGATGATGACCATTGTTTGCAATTGCATCCAGAGAAGAGACCAAAATGGTTCAAACAATGTAAATGGAGGCAAGCAGTTGCAACAGATAAAGCTTCGGTTGCAACAGGTGAAGGATTCTTTTATTATCTTAATGCCAGGTGCAACAAATAAAGATTCAACATGGTTCTTTTATTTGGAATAATATTTAATTTCCAGGTGGAGGATTTTTGAGACCGCTTTTCTTGAAAAGTTTGGAGAAGAAGAAATCCCAACTACGTTCGTCTTAGACCTTTCAAGGATTAAAATGGAACTTGAAGAAAAAGTCAAAGATTTTAACCAACGTTTTCTTACTTTAATAAAGAGGATTTTGAAATCCTCCAAACTTGTTGAAGATGTCTCCATAAAATTCTATACTTCATCCCTCCCCATGTCTATGTATATGTTTTTCAATAATGCTGAGAAAACTACCCTCGAATAAATTTTCAAGGAGGCCCTTAAAGTAAAAAAGAAGATGTTAGGTATGAAAGGTAACCCTGGAGTCGAATCTTCTAAGGACAAATTAAATCCTAAAACCAAATTGGTTGTAACCAAATCCTCAAAAGATAAGAAAGATATTGATTCCATGGATATGTAATCCCTCCAAAGAATTGTTAAAAAACTATCCAATCAAATCATTGACCTAAAAATAAACCCCGGGGAAATCTCTTCTAATCCCAAGAATGTTTTTAAGTTTGAACCCAAGAAAGACAAGAATACTCCTCCTACCAACAAGGCCAAATTTTGTACTCTAGAGGGTATTAATATGGAATATATTTTCCAAGCTCTCCAGGCTTGGGAAAATGAAAATAAAGATGAGCCTTAGGAAGAAGAGGGAGAGGGAATTGAACAACAATATCAATCCCAAGAAGATGATGATTTAGAAGAAAAAAAGTTAACTCATATTGGTATATTTATTATGGAGTAGGAGAAGAAGAGGGCATAGAGTAAGTACATATGTCCCAATATGCAGTTACTACTAGAACTGAAAGTAAAGCTATATCTTCCAGTCCTCTCGAATCTTCTGACGCCACTAAGACAGAATCCAATACATAGAATAACCTTGTTTCTAACAAATAAAGTATTACTTATGATTCTCCAACCAAATTGGATTATGATTTATTGGAGGATATTTTATATCCCTAAAATTCTCTTCCTATGCATACATGGCATTGGCCTTCCTACTTGCATAATTTTCCAATTCAATGTTGAGGAACTCTTTTAAAAAACCATTTTTTGGAGCATGTATGTGCCTTGCTTCACTACTTCCCATGTACATACGCTTCCTATATGCTAGACATCCCACATGCATACACCAATTGCACACTAAAAAACCCGCGTATGCCTCCAAAAGTTGCAAAAATTAAAAATTTGCAAGGAATTCAATGGAATTAACGGGACATTGGAGGTTTCCCAACCATTTCACCTACTATAGCCCATCACCAAACCAAGTAAATATCATTTTGTCATATAAAAGGAGTTCTTCGGGTCTCATTCCATAATCAAGCATTAGAATGATGAAACTCTGCCCAAATTCCATTTCCCTCCTTGCCCAAGTATTTGCAACCTTTTTTGAGTTCTTGCCTCAACATTTCCTCTCTATCACTTTTCTCCCATACAATCCATTCCCTTCCCTTGAAGTGATCAGAATATTGTGAGAGAAGACATTTGGAAGGTGCACTTGGAGCATTGTGAAGAGGATCCTGGACCAGGTTCATGGAGCTTCGTCCAAAAAAAGGTTGTAATTTCCAATCTTTGAGTATTGAATAAAATAATCTCTTTTCCTTGTCCCAAATGATGGTTTTTATGTATTTATTTGATTTATACATAACAATTTATATATAACCCTAATTGATGAATAAAAATAGTGTGTTTGTAGCATTGTTTACCTAGTTGTGGATGTAGGTCATCTTTAGGAGGAGACTTGCAGCCTTTGGAGCTACAAATCTTGAGGAGGTCAGCACCAAATGTTTGATTAAAGGTACAATTTATGACTTAATATTTCATTGATATTTGTTCATCTATTTTGGAATGTTTGGGGTAATATAGGAAATAGATTGACTTTTAAGGGACTCATTCCTTTGTCTATACTTAGAACCTTGGTATAGTTATAGGGGGATTTTCCCGCTGGAAGGATCTCAAGAAAACGAAAACAAATATTTCCTTTTTTTAATTGATGAAGCTTCCCCAAATATAGGAAACTTTCACCAAAAATCTACAGGGAAACACTCCCAGGAATGTTCCACAAGATAATGTTGAGATGATAAAGGGGAAATGGAAAAATAGTCATATCACTGAGAAGACTGCACCCATAAGAAAATCAATTGTTAATGCATCTCTAACTAGCCAGATATCAAGGTCTACCACTCCTCCTTTCTTATTGACTTTTGATATATTCAATAGAAATGCCCATAATTGCATGGTAGATTCAAGTGCCTCTTCTAATGTAATTCCATTCAAGGTATGTGAAAAAATGAATATCAAACCTAAGGAATATGACATCCAAATCATACATTTGGATAGAAATAGATTTAAGGTAATTGGGGAGTTGAAGAATGTTCTGATAAGAATTTCATATAAGCCTAAAGTACACCAAACAATTGACATCATCGTAGTAGACATCTATGACACGTATGGGATTCTCTTAAGTAGATATTGGTCTTCTATGCTTAATTGATATTTTTCCACTAGTTGGTCACATTTATGGCTACCTTACAATGGAAAGTCTAACCAAATCAAACTTGATAGAGAAAGATACATGAAACATGTGGTAATAGACTTGAATGACCCCAATGAACCCATCATGTTCAATCATTTGATTCTATACAATTATTCTTATGATTCATTCTCGGGGAACCAGACAACTAAGACTTGTTCTTATGTGCAATCAAACACACAATATTAAATCCTTCATTGTACTTAGATTATTGAACCCCGGTGTAACACAATAGATAAAACTAACAAGGAATTTGTACAATATAACATAGTATTTAGAGATAGATTAGATGTTTTTGTTGAACTCACTAACCACACTAATTCAAAGAATAAATAAAATTTTAATTTAATACAAAAACTGAAGAGAGATCCTAATATGTGGAATTTATTTTTCGATGGGTCCAAGTCTCTTGAAGGTGCAGGTGTTGGCTACATACTAAAGAACCATAATGGCAGGAAAATTTTAATAGCATGCAAAATTGAGTTCCAATGTACAAAGTATACTGTAGAATATGAATGCCTCCTTCAGGGCCTAAGAAAATAAGTATACTTGGGATCAAGTAGGATTAAGGTATTATTTAATTCGTAAATTGTCACAAGACATGTAACAAACACCATACATTATCTTTCAAGTCATCTAAAAATTTACTAACAAGAGGTATGGGAATTATTTAAATTGTTTGATTTGTTTAATATCATTCATGTTCCTCATTATTTAAATTATGATGCAGACCTATTAGAAAACATATCATCTATACTGATTCCATCAGAAGGGATATTTCCTGACACTTTTTCGGTGGAATTACTATACATGCCTTCAATTCCCGACAACGTGACCAAATGGAGAGTCTTTGATGATGATCATCATATTATAAGCTTCCTAAACCTTGAAGGTAACTTCAAAGATTTCGTAATCGATGAATTTCCACATGATCAAGATATGAATGCACAGGTTCCTGACTCAGTATATCAACCACAATAGGAGCACAAGGCTAGCCCAATAAATAATGTCCCTAAAAATGTGGTAAGGTTGGAGAAGTTGTATGATCTCCAAGACAAATTCAAGAGGGTAAAAAATTGCAAGACTAATAGCTCATTGATGCAGTTTGATGTCATTAATTTAGGAACAAGTGATGTGCCTTAGAACATAAATCTCAGAAATAATTGTTCTTCTATTGAAAATAAATAATTCATCAAATTATTGAAGGAATACAAGGACATATTTCTTGGATATATGATGTTCTCAAGACCTATGAGACCAATATTATCCAACATTTCATTCTTATGAAGCCTCAAACAAATCCTTTCAACAAAATTTAAGGAATATGCACACAACTTTGGAGCCTCAAGTAAATGTAGAGATAAACAAGTTATTGGTAGTAAGGATAATATTCCTAGTTAGACACACTCAATGGATTTATAATATAGTGCTCGTGAGGAAGAATAATGGAGATATTAGGCTCTGTGTTGACTTTTGAAACTTGAATAATGCTTCTGAGAAGGATAATTATCCTATCCCACACATGGAGAAAATATTACAATGTGTATCTAGATATGAAATGCTTTCATTGCTAGATGGATTTTCTTGTTACAACCAAGTTCTAGTTTCCCATGATGATCAATTAAAATATGCATTCCGAACAAAATGGGGGACTTATGCCTATATACAAATTCCATTTGGACTAATCAATGCATAAGCAAATTTTCATAGAGCCATGGACATATCCTTCATAGGATTGATTGGTGATTGTGTTGTAGTATACATGGATGATGCCACTGTATTCTCCAAAAATTGACAATATCATATCACTCACTTTAGGAGGATCTTCAATAGATGTAGAAGGTATGGCATCTCGATCAACCCCCAAAAAAACTTTTTTTTGCGGTAGATGAAGGCGGAATCTTAGGATTTGTTATATCAAAACAAGGCATTATTATTGAACATGAGAGAATTGAATCCATTTCAAGAATACCTCACCCTCATAACAAGAAATATATGCAATTGTTCCTAGGAAAGATTAACTTTATGAGGATATTTGTCCCAATTTTTTCTAAGAATGTCAAACCTCTACAAGACATGATTAAGAAGAACACAGAGATCAAATGGGGTCCCAAAGAAAGGGTTTCCTTTGAAAATACCAAAGCATATATAGCACAAGTTGATGCACTAATGAGTCTTGATTTTAGCAAAGGTTTTACACTCTATACATTTTCTTATGATATTGTGTTTGCAACTGTCTTAACATAAAAGAATCATGAAGGAAATAAATATCCTGTCGTATTTATGGGTTCAGGACTCCAAGGAGAAGAGTTAGACTATCCTAAAGTGGATAAACAAGCCTATGCAGTTTATAAAGTCATCAAGCACTTTAGACCTTACTTGATCAAGTCACAAACTAAGGTAATAATACCTTACCCTATTGTAAGGAATCTCTTGGTAATAAAGACCCAAGGGATAAAAGAGCCAATTGGATGAAAAAATTTCAAGAATATAACTTGGACATCAAACCTACTAAAATTATCAAGGGAAAAGGAGTATGAAAGTTAGCATTTGAATCAATAGAGGACAGAGCAAGCGAATATGGAATATATCAAGACCAAATAATACTTGAGAATGAAATATGCTATATCCTTGTCAATACTGACCAATGATATTACAAAATGAAGTACTATTTAACCCATGGATCAACACCACATTACATGGAGTAGAAGAAGAAGAGGGACATTAGGCTCGAGTCAGCAAAATACCATCATAATCAAGGAACTCTATTCAGAAAAAACTATGATGGAGTTCTATTAATATGCCTTGAGAGAGAAGATGATGATAAGGTTCTTGTTGTAATACATGATCTTCTAGCTGGAGGGAATTTTTGGGGAGATAATAAAACACATATAGTCCCGAGAAATGGATACTACTAGCCTACTTTGTTTAAATAATTTCATGCTTATACAAGAAAATGTCAAAAATGCCAAAGGACAACTGGAAAAGAAAAGAATACTTATTTTCGCCTTCATCTTGTTACCATTGAATTCCCATTCCAACAATGGGGTTTGGATGTGATGGGGAAAATTAATCCCAATTCCTCTCAATTTCACAAGTACATCATTACAACAACAAATTATTTCACCATATGGACTGACGCAATCCCTCTGAAGATTGTTAATGAAAACTAGGCGATATCTTTCCTTTCATCTTTCATTATAACTAGATTTGGTGTTCCCGAATATTTTATTTTTGATAATTTTAAGTATTTCTCTTATCTGAAATTAACTGGATATTCCCTCGAAAGAAACATTAAAATCAAATATTCATCTAATTACTACCCTCAAGGGAATGGGATCATAGAATCCACTAATAAGAACCTAATTAAGATCTTGAAGAGAACTATAATTGATCACTAAAGAAATTAGCAGTTATCCCTCCGCAATTCCCTATGGGATGATAGAGCAACGCCCACATATTCTCTAGGAAAACCCCCTTTCTTCCTTGTCCATGGGAAATAAGCCATATTGCCTATCCACACCTTTATACCTTCATTACAACTTTCTCAATATGTCCAAGATCAAGAATTCCCAATGATGCAATAAAGATTAAATATGATCCTAAAAAATGAAGAAGAAATGGAAAAGGATAAAAGAAACCTAATGAAACACCACTAAACAATTAAGAGATGTTTTGATAAGTCATCTATAGGAAATAAGGACTTTAAAGAAGGTTATCTTGTCCTTAAGTGGGATAAAGGAAATTATATAAAGAGAAAGCATACAAAGTTTTAAAATCTCTATCTAGGTCCATATCAGGTACACCAAAAAATTGGAATGGGAACTTTTAAACATAATACATTGGAGGGAGACATGGAGGATATCCCTATCAATGGACAAATGTTTAACGATACTTCTCCTAATCACTTAGGTTATGTAGTATTGTACATAGTAGGTTTTCTTTTGATTTTTGTAAATATTTTCAGAATAAACTTCCCGCATTTTGGTTTATTTTTCAATATCATACATGATTTTAGGGGATAAATTTCGCCAATGGTCTATTTTTCATGGTTTTTCCCAAAAACCGATTCTCCAATTTCCAGTTTTTTTAAAAACGATTTGCCCAAATTCCATAGAATAAAATTATTTTACCTAAAAATTGCCAAACTTTTATAGAAACTATATAAACTCAGAAATTTGAATATTTTTACAAAACTATCACAAACATTTTACATTTTTCATATTAAGGACTAGAAAGATTATCCCAAGTTTCTATAATTTAATATAAATTTTCTTCCTTAAAATTATCCCTGTTGAATATTGTTACTTACATTACTACTCCAATAAAGCCTCTACTGATCCATCACTTTACTCATGTACTTATAAAGACATCTTATTGAATATTTTGTAAAAGAGAAGGTACCCAACTTATGTCGAAATAACTATTTTGGTGCTCAAATAGTGAAAAAAATGCTTTTCATTTTGTGTAAGAAAATCAAGATATGACATATGGTTACACTTAATGGGAAGAATTCATAATTCTCTATTTCCGAGAAAACCCCAGATTATGAATAAATAAAACATGGGTACTTAAAATCACAGATGGTTTGTTATATGTGTGACCACTCTAATACTCAACTTATGATCTTACAAGCTAGAGAATAGGTAACAACTTGGAATGTCTACTAAATAATATTTATGAGTAGGGATAATTTTAAGGATGGGAATTATATTGAAATGTAGAAACATGGGCTAATCTTACTAGTCCTTAATATGAAAAATGTAAAATGCTTGGCAATATTTTTATAAAAATATTCAAATTTATAAGGATTTTATATATTTTCTATAAAATTTTGGCGATTTTTAAGGTCAAATAATTTTATTCTATGGAATTTAGGAGAATCATTTTTATAAAAAATGGAAATCAGTGAATTAGTTTTTGGGAAAACCATGGAAAATTAGCCCATTGGAAAAATTTAGCCCCTAAAATCATCTATGTTAGTGAGACTTCATACATGAATGAAAATATTATCAAGAAATCTTATCAGAAAGGACCCATGAGGATGAAACACCAATTGAGACCGACAAACCAAAGAAACTATTGTATCACCCTGCTTCCTAGACACTCATTAAGAAAAAATGCTACATATATTACAAATGTAAAGGGTGAAACTCAAATATTAAACAAATAGGAAGTTGAAAGAACGAATGATTGTGTGGCAAGTGAAAGTAAACTCGTCGAGGCTATGGACACTCGCTGGTATTGGGGAAATGCTTGTATGATATTGAGAAAACTTCGTCGGGGCTATGGACGATCACTGGCAGTGAATAAATGCTGGGAACAAAGAGATGAGGAACACACATTAGACTATAAGCAGTCATAAAAACACTTGGTTTTTCCAGTTCCTCCCATATTCTTGAATTTAAATAATTAATATCATCCCTAATTATCTTGCATAAATTATCCCAAAGATCATTTAGTTGTAGTACCTTCTCATTTTTAGTAAGAGTGAGTGATGTGGGGTCCATGATAGAGGTTGAACTGTCAAAATTTTGGAATCTACAAAGATCATATGTATGTAATATGGAGGTCTATCTGAAGTAGAGATAAATGTTTATCCCAACAAGTCACCATTTGTTGTGACTTCCACAACAACCCATTAAAATTCTTCAACCCAGAGGAAGAATTTATGGGTACTAACCAACCAAACTTTTAGCAATGTTCTAATCATTGTAGACGTAACTAGCTATTGTTTCATGAGACTACTATTTGTACATGATCTCTTAAGTTGACATTGAGTGTTGAATATCCGAGACGCATGGATCAATGACCCTTTTCTATCTTCAAAAGAACCTTAAACTCTCTCATAATAAATCATTATGCAGTGTTAGGATCAATCCCTTACCATGTGATTATCCTTTGCGTAATTATAGTCGGCCCTATGATCCTACATTTATACACTATACCACTCCCCATTTACACATTCTAATGATTACACTTCTTTAATATCATCATCGAGATAATGCAATGGGAAACACCCATTGCAAACTGTCTTCTCGGTATGATAACGAAATTTATACCTCTACAAAATCATGTATTCTCTCCCATTAAGCCCTTTCTCATGGTAACATGTCATAAGAATATTATCTCTGGTGATACCCATGATCCAATCATAACAAGCGTTTTCCCTTGTTTTTTGACCCTCTATCTGGATAAGTCATTCGAAGATGATGCCATAATTTCAATGACTAATACTCCCATGCATATGTGTCAAGAGGATATTGTCCCTTAAATGTTTCCAAAATATAACCACTGTACAATGTATGAGGTGGACCCTAACACAACCATGCATATTAATCGAATCAAATCTTGTTTTCGGTGCACATTGTATGCATGACGTGGCACCCTCTCACTGGCACACCTTTTCCAAGAAACACTTTTTCATCATCTAAGGATGATATAAGACTACTCTCTATACTATATGTAATACCTTCCAATGACCATACTATCTGAGATCTATCCTCAGGAAGAAAATCCTTCACATGTTTCATTAACTCACCTAGATAAATATTCTGATGACGATATTATAACCTAAAAAAGTTAACCCACAAAGTAACCATACATCATATAAAATTCATCAAGTTGGGTAAAATAAATAGTATAAGTGGGATGATGATTAACATAAGCTATGTGACCAAATAAACACATGATTTATATACCCCCCCCACCTTTTGGAACATCTCTCGAGGATAAACAATCATTGTAAAAGGTAATCATCATCAAAAGGTGCCATTAATATCATAAGATGCAAAATGATTTTATCATTGTCTTCCAACGACTATGTGATCGAAAATCTTGTTTCCCATCTAACTGATAGATACCCCCATTGATATGCTAATGATAACAAATGCATATATTTTTTCAAGGAAATTAATGGAGGATTGCACATCTTTGACCAAGCCAATGATGTAACGTGCTTAACATTTATTACACAAGGTGTATGGGAGATTTTCAAAATAAAACAAGTGCTTCAAGTCATAATTGACATGTTTCTTTTCCTATGAAACCTGTGAAAGTGTAAGTGTTTCTATTCCGATAGGTCAGGTAAATCCAAGTGTCTTATGAAATATCAAACAAAAAGGTACGTATTTTTCTTTTTCTAGTTCGATAACTTCTATAATCTACTCTAATGTAGATTAATATTTTTCTTATGTCTTGTAGCACATATAGACATTAGAATGTCTCGGGTACTTTTTTTTTCCATGAGAAATTAACTCGATTTATATTAGAGATATAAATCATTTACATCACTGTCCAGACTGGCACTAGCAGCCATTACAATTCGTCCCGGAGACCCAGCCGGAATAGAACTCAAGACCTCCTCCCAACATGGAGAAAGGTCTTTACCAACCGTGCTGTCTCACGGGACTATGTCTCGGGTACTTACTAGGAAAGAAAAAAGCCAAGCAGTTGTCAGTTCGGTCCCTGTTTCTGGTCCATAATATATCAACATTATAGATATAAATTGATGTGATGGAAGGGAACAATATCCAATATACAATGAGATATATCACATCTTCCAGAATGAGGAATACCTTTTCGATGATGAAGATATTGATGAATACATAAATATGGGAAAGAGCGGTATCCACACTATAGTTGCTCAACCCATGCTTTTTCCTTATAAATATGTTGCACGATGATGCTCACCCACCTATAAAAGGAGAAAGCTACCATACTCAATGCATCTAAGGTTTTGACCACATATATAAAGGAAGAAGACAACAAGATAAGGTACAAAACCCTAGAACCCATAGTGTCCCTCGATGAATAATTTCTAGAAAAATTCAGAGTCTATAATAAAGACTTCAAAATTATAATGGAAGATTGGTTCATCGGAGAGGAAAGAATAGTCAAAGAAGGAGAGAGATATATTCCCGCAATGTACCTAAAGGAATCATACAGACTACTGAACACAATGATATTCACACTATATGATGAAGAAACCAGTACACATTTCATAATGGAGTGGTTTTCGATGGCTTACAAAGTGGTCAACACCAGAAAATATTTCAATTGGGTGAACAATTTATCCTTCAACATCATTAATCGATCTCGAGAAGCCCAATTTATAAAAAACCATGGCTTCTATATGATAGTGTATTTGATTGATGCCATCTATCATACTCATAACTTTCCTAGTTTCAATTGGATTTGGGACCCAAGCCAACTTCACATTCATGTATATTGTTCATAGTTGAGGATATCTAATATAGAGAAAATGTATACAACATCTATGATTACTTTTTGGACCCTTTGTACAAATCCATCTCTGGATTTTATCCACACAGAATATCCCAAGGGGCTATCAATTCCTTAAGGGATATAGGAGACTGGTACATAAAGAAGTATTATAATTATCTCAGGATATATGGAGACACCAGGCCACAACATATATATTACCAAAGTATGTTCCTAATATGCTATTAGTGATATAAATTTCCTATCAAACAATGGAGAAGGGAGTCACTACCTACTTATCGGAGAAGAAAAACAATTGTTGGTCAATCATCCCACTCAATATAAGCAGGTACACTCTGTCAAATAAGCCACATGCTAAAAAGGAAGTTGAAGCTTTAAGAGAACTATGTTTTTGTACAAGAATTATAAAAGGGCATGATCCTCAAAATATGGTATATGAGCATATAAAGGTAGTAAATATCCTCCAACATGTTGTTCATAAAGATAACTTTGTATAAGATCTCTTCAGGGGAGCTATATTTTTTGAGGAAGTGTTAGATATGTTACCAAGTGAACTAGCAAAAGAGAAACTCCAAAAGGATGAGGATGAATAAAGGGTTATGACAAAAAAGATATTCAGGACATTACTCCAACAATATAAGGAGAAGCAAGAATCCAAAGAAAGAGAACAAAGGAAAAAAGAAATAAATGATGACAAAGAAGAAGAAAAGTATCAGTAGAGGAAAAGTGTAGAAATGGAAAAGAAACAAGTTGGACTAAAAAAAAAAAAGAGATAAGAACCAAATTTTAGGTAGGGGTAATTGAGAGAATAAAAATAATACAAAAACATAGGCTAAAGATAAAGTAGATGTAGATCTTTCACAGAAAAGAAAAGAAGGTGAAGAAAAGGCATGGTTAGTTGTTGAAGCTGAGGAAAGAAAAAAGAGAGAAGGAGAAGAAAAGAAGAACGCATCTAAGTCACAAGAAGAACAAGGGAAGAAATAGAATTGGAGAATAAAATGATCAAGATGAAACAAATGAAGTGGCATCAAACCCTAGTACAAGTATTATAACCATCTATCTTGAAGAATCTACTCCTTTGGTAGAGATACTAGGTAACCTATCATTTACATCTCCAAGAATTTGGATATAAGGCGCTATAATGGATGTATGAGAATATTGTTACATCCACAAGACCAAGGATATTGAAAAAAATACGACTAAGAGAAAGAGAGGAGAACAAGGCTCAAAACAAGAATCTTATGAAAGAATCATTAAATAGAAGGCATGCCCAGACCTAAAGGAGAATACAATACAAACAACATCATTCCTTAATTGTTGTGGGGTATTCTACCCTACGGACTAATAAGCTAGGGCTCTAAACTTATACGCAGATCATGACCCTTAAGATTTAACTTTTAACCTCCTACCCAAAATCTCAACCCCTTTTCTCAAGAAAACACGGGAAGAATAAACCAACCTTTTTCCGACGGTTGGAGTAGATCCTCCGTTGAGTTGTTATCTCCTTGCTGTTGTTGCTCCTTCCACAAAGCTTCCTGCAATGAAGACAATACTATGCATGCATGCTACTGATCTACTAGGGGGTTGGAGATAAAACATAAATCAAATAACATAGATGAGACTCATGTATTCGGGACGGGAAAAGTATCTTTTTCATTAATCTCAATATGAATCAACTTACAATGATTTCTGATATCGGCCACCGTTCCTCAATCCTGATCCTAGGCTCTTCCTCTTCTTTCTGTCCTCCAACTGCTGCTGCATGAATTTCTCCTAAATCTTGAGGCAAGGCTAAAGGGTTGGGACAGAACTGGCTTGGCAATTTGGCAGAGTTTCTTTGCTATGATTTTTCCTCCTTTGATAGTACCCCTACCCCTCCTTTTATAGGCTAGAAGGAGCTAGGGTTTTAGGCGAACTCTCGGCCATGCATGGCTGGGAGTTCTAGTTAACTGACAAAAAGCTCTTCGTCCCGACGAAAACTTCCCTGATTTTTTTCTTTGTTAGGTATCCGCGGGCTGTAGTGGGCCTGCTAGCGGGGCCCCCGCAGGCTGTAGCGGGCCTGCTAGCGGGGCTCGCGGGCTGTAGTGGGCCTGCCAGCGGATTCTTTTTAAAAAAGGAGTTTTTAGAAGAGTTGTTCATCATGGATTTGGCAATGAAGGGCAATGAGTTGGCCTGATGCGAGGTAAGCAGGGGTAGTGCAATTTAGGGTTATAATAGATGCCCCCTAATGTGTGAGGTCAGAAGAGCATCTGATGGCCGAAATACATTACCAATTCTTTACCAACCTGTACTGATGTGCTGAATGAGTGAGCCCAGGATTCAGGAATCGGGAAGTGTCGTCTGCAAAAAATATCAAATGTCTCACTGAGGCGGGCATACCCATGCTCGGGATAATAATAGAACGCATGGCTACCAATCAAATACATTGTATATCCATGTCATATAACTATATAAAGTGTAGCCGCGAACAGTACACAGCGGAGCTACATCTCGAAATCCAAAAGATATACATGCAAAGTATCCATCTTCGTAGAAGCTGATAAGGTATGATGGCTAGAGATGAGGACTTCAGAGCTCGAGCAACAGCTTCAAAATCTTCAAAACTCGGGTAGGAGTGTAATATGAGTGTACGACTGCACTACCCAGAGGTCTTCAACGGCTCGTCGAGCATAGACAAAATTGATAATCTTGATGATCAAACTGAAGGCTTCAGTGATTTCGAACAAGGACTTGATTGGACGTTCAGGATGGCCAGGTATGCGGACAAGAGACATATTGCAGAGTGGCCGACTCAGGCTAAGTAAAAAACTTCCCTTGGACAATAGCACGACAAGTGATAAGACTCAGGCAACATATCTGTTAATCATAAGTCTACGAAGCAGGAGGCAACGCAAACTCTCCATATGTTTGGAAGAGTAACCAAACAGTGGAGGACACAACTCAATATAGCGAGCAAAGATTCCTAAGGTCGTACTACATCCCAAAGTTTGATGAATCAAACGGACAGATGTGATTTATCCAAGGGCGACTCATAATGCTGCCAACAAAGAAAATACTTTTCCCATCCTCTTTTTGGGGTATATTTGATTTTTTTGTTCTTTTTGTTGATTTGAAAAAAGAATAAAAGAATATTACGTTACAAGGGAGGAACGAGGA
>ML781818.1:1004834-1039390 GCA_009831015.1 Picea engelmannii
CCTACCCCTCCTTTTATAGGCTAGAAGGAGCTAGGGTTTTAGGCGAACTCTCGGCCATGCATGGCTGGGAGTTCTAGTTAACTGACAAAAAGCTCTTCGTCCCGACGGAAACTTCCCTGATTTTTTTCTTTGTTAGGTATCCGTGGGTTGTAGTGGGCCTGCTAGCGGGGCCCCCGCGGGCTGTAGTGGGCCTGCTAGCGGGGCCCGCGGGCTGTAGTGGGCCTGCCAGCGGATTCTTTTTAAAAAAGGATTTTTTAGAAGAGTTGTTCAGCATGGCTTTGGCAATGAAGGGCAATGAGTTGGCCTGATGCCAGGTAAGCAGGGGTAGTGCAATTTAGGGTTATAACATTAATGCATTTTCCAGTGCAAATGCCAATTCAATTTATGAAGTTGCATAAGCATTAGATATGTTCAGAGCCAAGAAAGATGAACTAGAAGCTACCATGAGAGACATCAGGGAAATCTTGGCCAATGAATTTAAGAAGGAAGTTAATGTAGTAGAATAACTACATAGGGACGAAGTAAAAAAGGAATTGCAACTTCAAGAGAAGAAATTATGTGAAGAATTTGAATAGAAGGCTAACATCAACTAGAAGTTACGTAAAGAAGAAGTAGAGCAACTTGAATCCATGCATACTAGAGAAATGGAGAGGTTACAAGTACACAGATTAGAGATAATCACATATAACGAAAAATATAGAAGATCATATTCAACAACTACTGCAAGACAATAAAATCTTGAATAAAGATATGGAAGAAAACCAGAAAGGGACTGTTGTCCTAGAAATAGTCAGAGAAGAGGTAAATTTTATCAATGAAGAACTTTGGTATGTAGAGAAAAATTTCTTTTGTTTATTGAATGAAATACAAAGAAATAGGGAAGATCATCTTAAGTTAGGTCTATAAATGGACAGTGTGAAAGAGAAGTATCAGAAATCTCCAAATTCCTTCGACAAAGTCTTAGACTAGAAACATGTATATAGTAACCCACCTAGCACCCTGTCAATCTATACACCCAAGCAAAGAATCAAAGACCTCTTGAATATTAGGAGATATTCATGAATTATGCCCAAAGAACATAGGAATTAGTTGACAAGGATTCCAAAATATTATGGAGAGCATCAAATATCTTACTTGGACAATTCGAGATGGATACACTAGTAGATATAGAAGAAGTAGCACCAACTCAAACGATCATAGAAGATGTAGAGACTAGAAGGAATCTCAACATGAAATATATAGAAGAGAAATATTAGGTTAATAAATAAATGCTAGAGACAGGACTAATTAAGACAATAAAATTAATTTCACTGGACAAAAAAATCATACAACAGACATAGAAAATATTAAATAAAGAACTAAAAAATTCGATCTGCGATGGTGAGATAGATATTGAGAAAATGCATTTGGGGAGGATAGATGTTATCATAAAATATTTCAAGTTTTGGAAGGATTATAGGGATAATATGCAACCGCCAAATACCATTTGATTATTGTAATAGTTTTCCTTCATTTTGATAAAGTCCCATTTAGAATATGAAACAAAGATTTGTAACTATCATCTGAAAGGATGACAGTTACAGAATGTGAAGGGGTCCTTTTATTACTTTATAAAGAAATCCTATCATAAAGAAAGGACTTTTTCCCTTTGTATATGACTGAAAGTACTATTAGTTGGGAATTAATGAAGAGAAAGAGGCATTATGGAAATCAAATATCTTGGTGAATGTGTTTGAGAATTTTCTTAATGCATTTGTCTTCTATCTAGGTATTACATTTTATGTTGTGTGAATTATTTCTACAATCTTTTCTATATGCTCATGTGGTGACATGTTCTCATTTTAAATATGACTACAATGTTATATAAACATATTTCAACTAATTATAAATGTTTATTTAATGGTATTGTTATCACTTATCATTTGAATATATACATTCTTTCTAGTTCATATGGTATTATGTTTCATTGTATTCAATCTTAGCTAGTTTTATTTTGATCAGGATATGATTAGAATAGTTTTACATTTAGATGTATAAGTAGTTATCTTTAATTATTTTATTCCCATATTTTGATTCATTTGAGAGCCTTCGGTTCTCAGATTCATATTTAGATAAAAATTTAGAGTGGAAACCAGGCCCACATAATGGTAGAAAACACCATCCCAAACGAGAGTGAGTCTATCTGGGACTTTCCATTAGGTGTTATCCATTACCTTATTGATATTCCATTCATACCTATCAACATCCTTGTAACAAGAAAGTGAATTGAACAATCTGCAATAAATCTCAATTATTTTCTACATGAGTGGAGGAATCTACTACAAGAACCAATGACTTTTTTTCTTTGAAACTACTACCTTGTCTAATTGTTATCATTCCTTTCTTATTTGAAAAATATGAAAAGGATACAAGTTTCTATGAATACCATTAAACCATAGAGTCTTCAGTATTTTCCAACTCCTGTGGTACAATCTTATCCATGTGAATTAATGTTGTAAGGTTGAACATGGAAATGATTTGTTGGATTACCGACCATTGATGAATGTCGTTAACAACATGATACCACTCACCATTCATGAAAATGAGTGTCAAGGTACCTTGGTGCATTTATATAAGTATAAATAAAGGTATTTAAGTGGAGTCACATACATAATCTAATAATCAGGAGACATTTATGTATTCCCACTGCTATAATCGAGGATACCTTCCATTGTTATATGAAATCTCCAAAGAACTATAAAATCTTTGATGTTGATCCTAGATAAGGTGTTGAGGTCATTGGGACAATATTTATTGGAAGGATAGGCCTTAGGGAATCCCACACCATCTAAATTGAGCATCAAACAAAATAATTTGAAGAACTTGTAAATGAAATATTGAATCAACAAATGTATGAAGAACTTTATAGTGAACCTTGCCATCTAGAAAGCTGGTTTTCAAGAAACGTTCATGTCTAATTGCACCAGAGTCCTAGTTTTCACAATTGGACTTATTTGTTTATCTTTACTATTTTAATCTTTTATTTATTCTTCTACATTATCCTACTCTATTCAGAAAATAATCCATTCCCTCAAGTGTAGGATAACTTCTAATGCATCCATATGCATAATGGGATCATAAGTAGACTCATATCCAAGTTTGAAAAATATACCTCAATGTATTCTTGAACTTGAGAAACCAACTGTACTGATGTATATGGTACTGGGAAATGTTGAATAATGGAGGAATATTGTGTGTTGATTATCCTTTAGAACCAAGTTTCAATGTAATATTTGTCTCCTTCGTTCTCTTGTTCATTAGAAAATGTTTGCATGTTCTCCTTTGTCATTCCATGCAAATATTCTAAGGTTTGTTGATTTCTCTCTTGAATGCATAAAGGATATGATGATAGGAATGCAAGAAAATCCTTAATCTTAGGCTCCATTGTCTTCTCTCCATTGAATGTTGTCCATGGCTCTTTTTTCTCCTCTCGGGATTTACAAGGATGACTAGAAAAGGATTCTAGATCCTCCTCCTGTGGAAGTTGTTCATGGATAATTTTCTCTTCTATTGTTACTTGATATGCAGATATATTTTTTATTGTTGTTATGATTTTTCCTCCTGAGATGTAGATAATTTTTGAATTGCTGTCAGGATTTAAGATATTTGTTAGAGTAGCATTTCCTCCTTTTCTCAACAAGCTCTTTGGAATCCTTCTTTTGTTGGATGATAGTTCATGTATTTCAACATGGATTAGTGTATGGGGGGTTCTTATAGCACCGAAAATAAAAATAAAAATCTCTACCTTAATGTAAAAGAAATAAATGAGATCTGCTAAAATAAAACACACAAAATTCAAAGAAAATCTAATGATGTACTTGAATGCCTCATTCTACTAAGATCTTGTTGTCACCAACTTGTCTATTGAAATGAGTTAGGATTTTTTCTTTACATGAATCCTTAAAACTTAAAGAAACACACTTTCATCAAGGAAATACAATGTACCAACATGACATGGTATTAAACAAACTCAATAAAGTGAACATATCAGGATTTTAAACAATATAAATTCTATAGTGAGGTTGTCTTTGCGTCTTACCATTTATCCTCCTCTAATTCATAAATTTTGGTGCACCGAAAAATAATATATAGAAAAAAATGAAAGAACACTACCAATTATCTAATCCATTTAGTTATTTCCCTTTATGCAGTAAGAAAGCATAACACATAAAACAATAAAAAGGAAACAAAAGAAGTAAATATAAACTACTCTTAAATCTCATCGAATGATTTCCATACCATTAACCCAAAGGATTATTCCACACTAAATAGGGAGGGGTCTAATTGGGCCTCATCCTTTGGTTTAATACCTCTCGTTGAGTAAAGGCAATCCAACCCCCCTCAACAAAATTCACGCTAGAAGGAGCTCATGTGCATGGCAAGTCATACAAACATCCCACATAGAGAAAATACAAAGCATGAAGATATACCCCTTGACAATACTTTAGTTTAGGTGGAGGTAAGTTATACATGCCATCCTAAAATACCATATGTAGTGTCTCGGGAGGAAATCAACACTTTTAGAAGAATAACTAGAGAATATGTTAGACAAACAGGGGCACTAATTCCAACCCCATTACTTCCTTGAAGAAAGATAACTGTAAGACCAGTTGTGTCCACATCTGAACATACCTTAGTGCACACTATCAAATACCTAGTATATTTTTCCTTACTCGAAATAGAATAAACTTTCATCTTAATACCACATACTCCTACAATTACTCCTCCTGCAAGGAATGTTTCTTACCTCTAGGAGTACTCTAAACCCAAGGAAAAAGAATCTGATCTATAATCGAAAGCTTCATAATAAAAACCATAACACATGGTAGATGCTAATAAAAATAATAACCAACTATGGTTGGATAGGGATTCCTTGGAACTGCCTAGTCCATTACAACCCTCAAAAATTTGGATCTCCTGAAGATCACATTATGAATTTTATCCTTACCATTTGATTAATGAATGTACAACATGAGTATGTAGTCTGTCGAATATTTCCTTATAATTTTGAAAACTCATCCTCCACTTGTTACATCAATATCCATTTTGGGTATATCACAAATTGGACCAAGTTACAAAATGATTTCTTGGATAAGTTTGGAGAGGAAACTACTATAGGAGCATTAATGGATGAGTTATTTTGTACTACCACGGGGCCTAAATAAAAGGTCAAGGATTTCAATCAATGTCTTACCACAATCCTAAACAAGTTTCAATGGAAAGAATCTCTTGCCTAAGAGTTACAAATTGAGGTTTATGCCAATGATTTATCAACCTCAATTTCTATGTTCGTAAAAGGGGATGATAAGAATAACCTTACAGAAAATTTTGAGGAAGCCAAGACTATAGAATTTTAGATGAAAGGGTGTAAAAAGAGTCAAATCTCATTAGGGAAAAAATAAAAGGTACAACCTAAAAGATGCCTTTTGTTGACAAATCCACAAGGAAATAAATCTTTGGAAAGCCATAAAAAGGATAACACTGATATCGAGAGCTTACAAAGAAGGATAAAAAAATTATTGAATGAAATAGTAGATATGAAGAGGAGTGCAGGGGAAGGTACATCTAATCAAATTCCTTCCACACATTTCTTTAAGAGACCTCCTCCTTTTAAGGCTATTGAAATTCCCCCAGCTGATTTGAATATTGATTTAGGGGAAGTAGCCCCATATTATTTTTGTAATTATCATCAGGAAAATAATTTCAGGAATAATTTCTCTCAATGGACAAATTCCATGAATTTGATGGAAAATATCTTTCTAGATGGATGTCCTCTAACTGAGAAAACCAATGATCCATTATATAATGCCACATATGAATATTACACTGAAAATTATGAGGACAAAACCATGGTGATGTGGGATATGATGTCAGAGGTAAACATAACTAAAGAAGGTGAATTAATAGATGAAACCTTAGATGTTCATACCAAAATAAGAGGGCCTATTTCTAAACCCCATCCTACTGTATATAGATCTCTTGACAAGCCTTGGATCTCAACACCTTTAGAAAATCCCATTCCTGAGATCGTCTATGCTCCTAAAGTTGTGAACCATAAATTGGAACATTTGGAATACAACGTGGTAGAAGTCCTGAAGAAAATTAAAGCCAACATATCTATAATGAATCTTTGCAAGATTTGTTAGAAGAAAGCTTTGTTACTCAAAACATTTAAGGATGAGAAAACCCACATTGTGAATGCTGATCAAACGATAATAATAGTAAACTTAGGGGAAGACCAAAATTCAACAATAAACACAACATCCATAGATAAGAAATACAAGCTATCCATACCTCCTTTCTTGTTAAATTTTGATATTTTCAATAGAAATATGCACAATTGTTTGGTATAATTAGGGGAATCATCAAATATCATGCCATATTTTGTCTGTAAGAAATTGAATGAAACACCTACCGAACGTTCAACCCATATTGTACAATTATATAGACCAGAAGTAAAGGTCAATAGAGAATTGAAAGATGTTATGATTAGGATTACTTCCAACCCCAAGATTCACCAAGTCATTGATATTGTAGTTGTAAAGATCCCAAAATCATATGGCCTTCTTCTCAAACATGATTGGTCACACAAACTTCATGGGTATTTTTCTTTTGATTGGTATCACCTCTGGTTACCTTGGAATGGGTAGCCTAATAAGATAAGAATCAATCGAGAAAAATATTTAAAGCACATTGTGACTAATCTAGGATCATTTGTTCAATGACTATAACATGAATTGCATTAAAGAGCATGAACAAAGCATATGTGCAACATAAATGAAGAAAGCATACACATGGAGAAATAATGAGAAGAAAAATTTGCACAAGACTTGATAATGGAGTTTGTCCCAAAGATGGACTACCTCTCTGGGCCCACTTCTCAGTGGAGAGGTACTTATATTATCTCAGTGAAATTAGAAAAAATACATGGAAATACCTCAATTCTTGTGATTCTCTGAAAACCTGCTGCTCGGATCCAAATTATGACTGCACTAGTGGATTCATGTTGAGAAATCGTGAAAAAATGTCTATAATTTTGTCAAATTATGTCACTGTCACTTCCGGGCCACTCCTTGACTCTCTGCCTCTAAAATCAAGCCATAACAATCTATAATTATGTAATAAATTCCATCTTGTATCAAATTTCATGCCCACCAATGGGCTCGCGGATGCTCCCTTCCCTGCTGGTAGAAAATATGGGTTTAAATATTTTTCTTGCACAAAGTTTACCGAACACCAATTTGGCGTAGTGGTTAGAGGGTTGGCTAAATTTATGGGAGGTCCCAGGGTCAAACTCGTATACCTCTCGATTGGGAATTTGGTTATAACATATATTTTAATTATAGTTTAAAACTATAACTGTCCCATTAATTAAACCCAATTTAACCACATTTTTACCATTTAATCCCTACATAACCAAGATTAGCCTGGGTAATATGGAGGTAGTTTAAACTGAATTTGGTTGTTGGTGCACACAAGAGGGCCCACTTTTCCTATTGGTGGGTGTCACGTGGCATCCTCTGATTGGGCCATGTGGGATCCCTTCATTGGATGGTCAATGAACAATCAGTTGCATAGTCACCGTATGGTGCCTATGTCATCCGTCCAGTCAGTGACCCAGTCAACAATGCATCCTCTCTTGCATCAATGCCACATTAGCAGTCCAGTTAGAACCACGTCAATGGTATAGTCAGTTCCACGTAAGCATCATACTTCCATGTGGAATTTGTATGGATGTCATGTGGCACATTTTAACTAGTCCATTTGGATGCCCAAAAGTACCAAAAATGAGTGACACATGGCAACCTCTTGTGTTCCCATTTTGGCATGCTAACATCAATAGTACATGTGTCTCTCTATAGTAGTTCTAGCTCAGCATGTTGACATCAGTAGTATAGACTACCCTCTTTGAATTTTTCCTAGTTTAACTGAAACTTCGACCAACCATAACTTCTTCATGTAGACTCGGTTTGAGGTGTCATTTGCGCCATTGGAAAGATATCAACAAAATATTTGACTTGGTGCCATTTTTACTGAGATTTGAGGGCTTTGAAATTTTATCCTTTTGGATCCTCTTGGATCATTCCTCTCCACTAAGAATCTTTTGGACCACCAAAATCCTTATCAATCAATAGATAGGTGAGGGAATTGATCCCTCACTTTCCCCTTCTCAATCCACCATGCTTTGCTTGGATGTGTGCCTTTAAGGCCCACTTGAAGATATTCAACATCACCCCTGTATGAATTCCTTATCCTTATGTCCAGGATGATATCTACCTTTAACTCATCCAAGTACTCAGGAGAAAACTAATGAACTAAAGGTACTGAAACACTCTCCCCTTGATCCATGATCATTGGAGGCTCATGAAGTTTTAGGTTCTCTACATTCACAACTGAGTATATCTACATATGTGGTGGTAGATATAGGTGGAAATCATCTGTGCCAATCTTTTATAAGATGGTAAAGGGTCCATATCAGATGGTATTGATCTTCTTACCTTCACCATTCAACCTACATTTGTTGATGTGAAACCATAATTGATCACCTACTTGGAATTGATGATATAGTTGGTTCTTGTCATGCCTTGCCTTATACTGGCCTTGGCTCTTTTCCAACTATTCCTAGATTCTTTGATATACCTATTGAATCCTTTGGATGAACTTGTGGGATTTGTCTTCATCTCTTTGTTCACTTGGGTCGACATCTTTCCCAAATGTCAAGTCCAAGTGAGTCTTATGTAGATACCTAAAACATGTCTCAAATGGTCAAATCCAGGTGGAAGAGTGTAAGGCTCAGTTATATGCATGTTGGACATAGTGCAACTGCTCATCCCAAAATTTAGGATGTTTTTTGTAGTAACCTCGAAGAAAATGAACCATTTTTTTGTTGACCATTTATATTTGTCCATCAGTCTGTGGATGGAAATAAATACTGCTCTTCAACTTGGTTTCCATGAGCTATCATAATCTTGTCCAAAATTCCCCTAAAAATTGAGAATCTTGATCAGAGATAATGGACATGGGCAACCCAAAATGAACCAAAACATGTTGGAAGCAAAAGTGATCAACTTTCTCAACTGTCACCTTATTTTTACATGGAATCAATATACACATATTGATAAACCTATCCACTACCACATACAAGTAGTAATGACCCTTCTTAGACACAGGTAACCCCCCTACAAAATCCATCGAGATTCTCTCCCAAGGATGAGAAGGAACAAGAAGTGGTGTGTACAACCCCAATTTTCTATTAGTGGGATTACAAGTTGAGAACAACACACACCCCTGTACATGTTTGGTTACAATTTATTTCATTTGAGGAAAATAAAAAAAACATTTGCAAATGTGCTACAGTCTTTCCTACCCAAAAATTATCAGATATTAGAGAAGTGTGAGCTTCCCTGATTACATGCACTCTTTCATTTGTAGGAATACAAAATTTTCCCAAATGGTAGAGTTGTTTATCTTGTAAACAAAAATTCTCTACCTGTGAACCATGGGTTAGCATCTCACATACATATTTGAAATATTTATCACTAGAATATTGTTTAATATAATTGACATGAGCTAAGGAATCATTTTTCAAAACAATCAACATAGAAATGGGAGGCCTAGAAAGCATATCCACAACTTTGTTGTTTATGCCTTTCTTATATCTAATAACTAGACGTAATTGTTGCAAGAATCTCATCCACATGTAGTTTCTTGACTGCTATAGCTTGGTTTGTGACTAGAGGTATTGTAATCATTGGTGATTGGTGTGTATGATCATTTCCTTCCCCATCAAGTAGTGTTTCCATTTCTTCACACTTTGTACCAATGCATATAGTTATTTTTCATAGGTAGGCTAATTACAAACAACCTTAGAAAAGTTTCATAATGAAAGAAAATGGGATTACACTATTGAATCAACATTTCTCCCATGGAATATGCATTTCCATCGGTCTCAATATATAATGGTTGTTGTAGGTCAGGTAGAGCTAGCACTGGTGTGGTACTAATATTTTCCTTCAAAGTGTCAAAGGATTTATGGTGTCTTCCTCCCCACTAAAAGACCTATTTCACACTAGTTAAGGCACGCAAAGGAGATGCAATATAGGAGAAGCTAGAAATTAACTTCCTCTTGTACTGAAATTCCCCTAAGAATATCCTAACGTCTATAGTTGATGTTGGCTTAGGCCAATTTACAATAACTTCAACTTTGGAGGGATCTATCTTTAGTTTACCGCCTCCTAGAATATGGACCAAGTAAACGAATGAAGTTTTTCCAAAGTCACACTTTGACAATTTTACATACAAATTTTATCTTTTAAAGACATCTAATACTTGCTTACATGCATTACATGTTCATCCCAAGTCATAGAATAATTTCATCTAAGTATACAATCACAAAGTCATATGTGAAAGGCCTATGAACATCATTCATAACACACATGAATGTTGTTGGGGTATTATAAAGCCCAAATAGCATTACCAACCATTCAAATAGACCTTGTTTTCTCTTGAAGGAAATCTTCCACACATCTCCTTCTGAAAATATGACCTGGTGGTAATCACTCCTCAAATCCAACTTAGTGAAGTACACTGCATTATTCATTTGATCCAACAAGTCATCTATATGAGGCAAGGAATAACAATTCTTCATTGTTATTTTATTGAGTGCCCAGAAATCCATGCACATCCTCCATGTGTCATGTTTTTTCAAAACCATCACTATAGGACATAAGGAGAAGAGATTAGTTTGATGACCCCTCTTTCAAGAAAGTCCTACACCTGCTTATTCATCTCCTCATTCTCGACCACATACATCCTTTACATGCCAAGTTTGGTAAGAAAACATCTTGGTGTAGCTGTATTTCATGTTGAGTTTCCCTCTTTGGGGGAAATCCTTTGGGCTCCTGAAAAACTTCATCATAGTTATAAATAACATCAATAATTTCATCTTTATGAGAAGGATTTCAATCATCAAAAGAACTGTATTTATCGAGATCTTTTTCTTTCAAAAACATGAGCACAAATTTCTTTCTAGCATTGATGGCTCTCTTTATCTTCCCTACACTAATAAGAGTTAATTTATTCATATTGTGAACTCTAACAATATATTCCATGCCACCTTTCATGAGATGGTATTTGTTCTCTTGTCAAAACAAGAGAAAATTCCTATCATACAAATAGGTTCTTCCCAGGATAATGCCATAGATATCAAGTGAGACCACATCAAGCTCAACCTCATCTACCAACCTTGAAGTAATAACAAATTTCAATCTACAATGCCTGGTAACTTGAAGTTTTTCATCATCACACACCCAACCAAGAGGGTAATTTTTTGGACAAGGTATTGTCTCTAAGCCCAACTTCTTAGCAATCACTTAAAATATCATATTAACTTCAAATAAAGTATCCACTTTAGTATGTTTGGTTACTACTCTGATGTGAAAAAGTTCACTTATCTTGTTTTCAAGTTCAAGATATCAAATTGTATAACTTAAGCTAGCATAAGAGGAAAATTTACCTTGTACTCCAACTGTTGTCATTTTCATTTCATCACTTGAATTGGAACCTAGGTCTTGTTTCATGTAACCACAATTTTTGACTTCTCTTTTCCACCAAGTTTATTAGGTTTAAGCTCAGGATGTAGTTTCCAGCAATGCTCATCATCATGCCCATGTCTTTTGCAATGGGTGCAAGAGGGATTTCCTTCCTCTTTCTTTGTTGGAGTTGTCTTCTTTCCCTTTGAACTTGTTGTTATAGAACTTGGAAGGCTTCTTGGTGTGACCTTCTTGTACATTATTTCCCCTTCTTTCAAGATGAGTTTCTTGCACACACACTTCATCTGAATTAGTGGGGTGAAATGACAACAATGTGTGAAAAATGTAACTGTGAAGTGCATCGATATATTTCATCAAAGTCTCTAGAGAGTCTAAAGGAACATTCAATGCAAATGAATTTTTCCTAAACTCTTATGTGAAACTTTGAACACTCTGACATTTACCCTATCTCAAACCCATGGGCCTCCCCATTGGGAATTTGGTTATAACACATATTTTAATTATAGTTTAAAACTATAGCTGTCTCATTAATTAAACCCATTTTAACAACATTTTTACCATTTAATCCCTCTATAACCAAGCTTAGCCTCGTTAATCTGGCGGTATTTTAAACTATATTTAGTTGTTGGTGTGAAGGAAGGGGCCATTTGTCCTATCGGTGGGTGCCATGTGTCACCCTCTGATTGGGCCACGTGGCATGCCTTCATTATCTAGTCAACAAACAGTCGACTACACAATCATCCTACGATGACTACGTCATTCGTCAAGTCAAGGACCCACTAAGAAATGCATCGGCTCCTGCGTCAGTGCCACATCAAGGGTCTGGTTGGTACCACGTCAATGGTCAAGTCAGCCCCACGTTAGCACCATAATTACATGTGGAATCCGTATGGATTCTGTGTGGCACATTTTAACTAGTCCATTTGGCCGCCCAAAAGTGACAAAAATGAGTGACACGTGGAAGCCTCTTGTGTTGTCACGTCAACATGATGATGTCATCAATACACATGTTTCTTTGCAGTACTTCCATATCAACATGCCGACATCAGTAGCATGGACTGCCGTGTCTGATGTTTTCCTAGTTTGACTAAAACTTTGACCAACCATAACTTGTTCATACAGACTAGGTTTTAGGTGTCGTTTACACCATTGGAAATCTATCGACGAGCTATTTGACTTGGTGCCATTTTTTTTAAGATTTTAAGAATTTGAATTTTTATCCTTTTGGGTCCTCCTGGATTAGTGACTGATATGGAGGCACCCAATAAACCATCCTCATCTGAATTTCCCATACTCATGAAGTAGTATCTTGACTTAGATTTTGGAAATTTTATAGCCTTCACATATATAATTGCAGTAACATAGAGGTCGTAATTACTTATGAAAAAGGAAGAATTCATAATAGAAATATGCAACAACCCTAGTGAAAGTTATGCAGATAATATTTTAGAGGAAAATGATGAAGAATCATAAATCGAAAAAGATGAAGTAATACCTCAAGTTTCCTTTGAAATGTTGACTCTTTTCTTTAATGGTTCCATGTCTCAAGGAGTAGGTGATGGGTGTATTTTCATCGATTTAAATGGTAAATGCAGTTTCCTCTCTTTTAGTTTGGAATTTGAATGCACAAATAACAAAGTTGACTACAAAGCCTTAGTTCAAGGTCTCAAGAAATCTATTCATTTGAATATAAAATAAATCAGTTTTTTGGGACTCTAATATAATTGTTAGACAGGTTAGGAATACCATACACTGTAACTCTCCTCACCTTGGAAACTACCAACAAGAAGTTCATAGATTGATAGATAATTTTCGTTCTTTCAATATCATTGTTATGCCCGATCCAAGAATCTGCTAGTTGATCCCATGGCTACAATAGCCTCAAGGTTGTCCCCTTTGGAATACTGTGAAGCTTCTTGGTTCACTATTGAGATTTTATATAAACCCTCATTTCCTAATAATATCATGAGTGGGAGAGTGTTTAAAGGAGATGAGAATATTATAACATTCTTAACTAATGAATAAAATTTAGAGATATTGCTATCGATGATAAGGAGTTTCAAATAATAATAGCTAAGCAAGAGTGTGAAAATTTAAAATATATATATATATACAATAGATGAAATAATTAAACTCCAGACAATGCCTAAAGGAGTAGTCAATTTAGAAAACCCGTTTGACTTGCGAGACAATTTTAAGAACCCGTGAAATGTAAAAACTAGGAGCTCTAGTCTCTCTTATGAAGTAATAAATCTAGGAACTATTCAAAGTACCAGGAATATCAATCTGGGAATATTAATCTCGGCATATGAAAACAAAATATTATCTCAAGCCTTTCAAGGAATATCAATAATTTTTTTCTTGTTCTTATTAAGACCTTAAAAATTATGACATGATTATCATACAACATACAATACCACTTAATAATGATGTCAATTCATTTCAGTAGAAATCATGAAAGTTCCATCCATATCTTGAAACCTTAATACACAAGGAGCTTAATAATTTGTTGGATGCCAAGATCATGTTTTGGGTAAGACATTCTGCATGGGTGGCTAATCTAGTGCGAGTAAAAAAGAAGTCATATGAGATCTGTCTCTATGTGTATTCTCACAATTTAAACAAAGCCTTTGAAAAGGATAATTACCCCATCCCTCCAATGGAACCACTTCTACAAATTGTTTTTGGTTCTGAGATGTTCTCACTTTTTTACGGTTTCTCAGGATATAATCAGGTTTTAGTGTCATAAGAGGATCGACTGAAAACTATGTTTCATACTAAATGGTGTGTATTTGCATATAAACGCATTCCTTTTGGCTTGATTAACACAAGAGCCACATTTCAACAATCCATGGATTTTCTCCTTTAGAGGGATAATAAACAAGTGTGTAGTGGTCTATCTTGATGATGCAACTATTTGTTCAAAAAATAGATCAGATCACATCCTTCATCTAAGAAAAATATTTGAGAGATGTAGAAAATATGGTATTTCTCTTAATCCCAAAAACAATATTTTTGGTGTAATTGAAGGAAAATGTTTAGGCCATATCATCTCCAAGGATGGAATAAATATTGACCCCGAGCATATAAAAGTGATTTCCCAATTACCCTTCACCCATAATAAGAAATCTGTGTAGTTTTTTTGGAAAGATTAATTTTTTAAGAAAGTTCATACCTGATTTTGATGAAACAATCAAACCATTGCAAAAAATCATTTGTAAAGACCCTTTGTTAAAATGGAATAAAGAACTAAAGGAATCTTTTGAAAATATTAAGACTATTATTTCTCAAGCAATTATTTTAC
This sequence comes from Picea engelmannii, assembly GCA_009831015.1. Classification (NCBI taxonomy): domain Eukaryota; kingdom Viridiplantae; phylum Streptophyta; class Pinopsida; order Pinales; family Pinaceae; genus Picea; species Picea engelmannii. The sequence goes on from ML781818.1 coordinate 1,019,730, forward strand.
ACATTCTTGATTTTAATAAGTATTTTTTCCTTTACACTTTTTCCTCTGATCAGTCCTTGGAAACCATTCTCACTTAAAAGGATGATGATACGAATGAGGCCCCTATTTCCTTCATGAGCACTAACATACAAGGGGAAAAGTTGAATTATCCAACCATTTATAAACAAACCTATGTTATATAAAAATAAATTCAATCATTTCAAATATTATATCCTCAAGAACCATACCAAAGTTATAGTTCCCTATGCTTCCATGAGGTCACTCTTCACACAAAAAGAACTATGAAAACAGAGGGGAAATTGGATGATTGTTATCCAAGAGTTTGAACTTGAAATTAATCCAACCAAATTAGTTAGGGATCATGGGTTGTGCAAGTTGGCCACAAAGTGATCTAGGTGGATGGTGGTGGCCACCCACCTGTTCCACTAATTCAGAATGGTTCTACATCTTGGAATGTTTTCTACAGTATTTTGGGTCCCAAACTTTCGAGGTCATTTTGAGGCCCTAAAAAACATTTTTTTAAGTGGCAGCTCCCACTAGATGCTAAAGGCATGTATTGGGCCATTAAAAATTCACAATTCTTGTCTAGACATTTCCAATGGGATACCAAGCACCCAAAACGAAGATCGTATGAAAAATTAATGCCCCAGGAAGTTGATGTATCAACTAACTGGGCCCACAAATATTTTGGTGTTTCATCTTCTAGGGTTAGGTTTTTGGATGTTTAGGGGTTTTTCCTTGATTCTTTATATTAAAATTCCTTTTCATCCTCTTTATAATTACCTTCTTGTGAATGAGCATAGTCAACACATCTCTCTCTTCAAGGATAAGCTACCACCATTCTAGCTAGTTTCTGTGATTTTCATTTTACAGTTTTTTGTACTCCATTCATTAATAGAATATGAGTTAACTATATTACTATGTTTATTGCGATATCTCTACGTGTTTATTTGTTATATCTATGTATTCATTTCATTCTCAATATTATCTGGATTAATGATATCAAATAAATATACTCCTTATTGTTTCTTAGTGCATGTCCCCAACGAGGTCAAGGTATAGAGATTTGGGTCTCGAGCTATTTTTTATTGAGGACAACCATTCTCGCCAGCCCAAGTGGACACGCATGGCCAAAGAAAACAAAGACGCTAGAGAATCGGATCTTATCAAATTGTTGTAAGTTTTAAACCTATGAAGTAAAGTAATTCATACCAATTCTTAAGAAAAATAAAAATTAATCAATAGCTCATACACATAATAGACAAAGATTTACATTGGAAACCCTTAACTGGGAGAAAACCCAGCCTTCCTTGGTGTCACACCCCTAAAATATTCATCGTATTTATTTCACCATTAACAATACAATACAAACAATATTTTAGGTATTTTGCAGCTACCAAAACCCTAATCCCTTAATCCGAGATTAATTTAGAAAACTACTAAAACTAACAAGAAATGATAAAATAGAAAAAATGACCCAAAAATAATTTGGGGCATTGCCTCAAACTCTTTTCATAACTAGGGGGTCCAATCCTATCCCCCTCTATAGTAGTTCCCAATTCACACATACACCAAGAGGTGATGGGATCTTCATACAAAATCGTCAAATCTTACACAGCCCTCACACACATGAAAAGAATATAACACCTACCCAACAATTGTTTCTCAAGGAAGCCCTCATGCAACATAGGAACAAGATGATGGATAATTTCACCCAAATCCTTCAATGATTGCCAACAATAATGATGACACCTTCAACCATAAGTCACTTTAGAGGTGCGACACCCATCAAGGTACAAGTTAACTTTGATATTCCTTTATTTGAAGTCCAAATAGAGGTTGGCACTTTGGAAAATTAGTTATGTCTACTAGAGGGTTATTTCTATGTCCAATTTTTTTCCAACAGTGAAAAAATCACCTTCGTGCTCCTTAAATATCTTCCCCATGTTAAAGATTAATGGGAGATTTACTGTGAGAAACATGTCGAAGGTGATTATGCAATTTTTGGGCCAAAATCCACTTGGGGAGATTTTGTTGATTCCCTCAAGTAGAAATACTACATTGTTGGAAATTACGATGACCAATACATGAGATGGACAAATCTGCATCAGGAGAGATACCAAATGGTGTCAAAGTATACCAACATATTCCATACATTGTGCACAAATATTGGTATTAAATACTTTTAGTGGAACTTGGTTCTAAAGTACCCCAGTGGCCTACATAGGTACATCCAAACAGATATGGATTTCTTGGGCATTCCTCACTAGGAGTCACTTATTGATATGTTGTCAGATAGAGAAAAAGTTCAAGTAAAAGAATAAGCAGGATTTTAGTTCTACAAACCCATCAAAACATAAGTTGTTAGAATAATAGGATTGTGGAGAAATAAAATAAAACAAATGCAGAAATAAAACACAGAATATACACAATACAATAGAGACATAGATATACATGGTTCACCCAGTGTGGGATACATCCACCACAGAAATTTCCAGGTCCTTCCTTTTTATTATCCAACAAAATGAAGGGATACAACCACAACACATGACCCACTATAATTTCCTCTTCTTTCTCTCACAGTATCCTCACTAAGAATACAGCATTCACAATAATACACAACTGCAATACAATTCCCTCATAAGAGAGGGTTTCTTTCTAGGGAAAAAAAACCCTAAAAATAACTTCTACTGTCAAATTTGTGACCTTATAATGAAGGGTCCATATTGACTACAAAATTACAATATTTTACAAGGCAATTTTTCCCAATATTTCACTTCGGTGATGCTGCCCTTGAATCCCTCGCTAGGAGGGGCTACAAAAAATTGTCTCCCCCCCCCCTCGGAACCCCATAGCGATAGTTTCTTGGGGGAAATCCCCCCACACCCCCTGTTATGCAATGGGGCCCAAGAACGACTGAAACAAACCTATGAATCAGGAATATAATCAGGCTCCACAACCAACAATCTCCCACTTGGAGACTAATCACAACAACTCCATTGTTTATGCACTTTCTAGACAATACTCCACCTTGGACCTAGAAAATTTTTCATCTTTACCTTCATACTTGAAGGCCAACTAAAACTGACCAGGAACTCAGTTTCTCCCTGTTACTCCCTTTTTTAACATGTTTGTAGGATTCTGGCTAGTATGTATCTTTTCCAACTTCAAATGTCCATCTTCCAATACAGATCATATGAAATGGTACCTGAGATGTATATGATTAGTCTTAGAATGAAAGGATGATTTTTTTACAATATGAATGGCACTCTTGTTGTCATAGTACAACCTGTTATTCTCATGTTTCTTTCCCAATTACTCCATAAACCTCTATAACCAAATCATCTCTTTACTAGCCTTTGTAGAAACAACATACTCTACTTTAGTTATTGAAATTGCAACAACCTTTTTCATTTTCGAAATCTAACTTACGGATGTTCCACCTATGGTAAAAACATAACCTATGCTGCTCCTCCTGTTATCTTTATCACCTTCCATATATAAATCAACATATCCTTGTAGAACAATGTTTGAACCTCCAAAAAATAATGCATGAGTAGAAGTACCTTTCAAATACCTGAGAATCCACTTTATCACATCCTAATGTTCTTTACCTAGATTATTCATATACGTGCTCACAGCTCCCACTGCATGTGCAATATCTTCTCTTGCCAAAATCATCGCATACATCAAGCTTCCAATTGTTGATGAATAAGAGACCCTGGAAATGTATTTTTTATAACCCTAAATTGCACCACACATGCTTACCTAGCATCAGGCCAACTCATATCCCTTCCTTGCCAAAACTATGTTGAACAAACTCTTGAAAATCCTCTTGAGTCAAGGCCCACGCGCCCTAACCCATTACTGCACGTGTGTGCACGCTGACAGGCCCACTACAGCCCGCGTGTACCTAACAAAGCACAAAAATAGGAAATTTTTCGATGGAAAAAAAAGATATGGGTCAATTAACTAAAACTCTCGGCCATGCATGGCCGAGAGTTCGTCCAAAACCCTAGCTCCTTCTAGCCTATAAAATAAGGGGTAGGGGTACCATTTGGAGGAGGAAAAAACATAGCGAAGAAACTTTGCCCATTTGTCGAATCCATTGTCCCAAACCTTTAGCCTTTCCTCAAGCCAAAGGAGAATTAACACAAAGCAGTTGGAGGACAGAAGAGGAGGAGCCCAGGATCAGGATCAAGGAGCGATGGCCGGTCTCGACTTTGATTGTAAGTTGATTCATTTTTAAAATAATAAAAGAATACTTTTCCCGTCCCAATGCATGAGTTATCTATGGTTTTTTTAATTTATGCTTAATTTCTAACCCTCAAGTAGAAAAGTAGCATGCATGTGTAGTTGTTTGTCTTGATTGCAGGTTATCTTTGGAAGGAGCAGTGCAAGCAAGCGGTCAAAAGCGCAACGGAGGATCTACACAAAACATTAGTAACAAGGTTAGTAGTTCCTTTCCATGCATGTATCGTGAAAGAGGGGTTTAAGTTTTGGGCGGTAGGTTAAAAAGTAATTTCTTTACGGTCGAAATTTGCATGCAAGTTTGACCCTAGTTTGCTAGTCCGTAGGGTATTTTTCCCAACAACAAAGTTGGCGACCATACTGGGGAAGATACTCTTTAGGGTTTCCGTATTTAGTTGAGTTTTTTGGGTAGTTTAAGAGATTATATTTTCTGTTTCTTTTCCTGTATTTTTTTGTAAGGCCTGAGCTAGCAGGGAGCTTGGTTCTTTATACCAGTTTTCCCTAACTGTTTCTTGAAGGTAATTGTCGGGACACACAGAAGTACACGCGGCCTGCAAAAGGCCTGCACGCATGTACCCACGCCCTAACCTCTTGCAGCCAGCGTGTGAATGCTAGATGTAAAGGTTTTAGTAGCGTGTAGGAGTTCAGAGAACTTGAGAGGCAGTCCTCCTCTTCCCTGTTAGAATTATACATTCTCAGGGGGTTTTCTGGATCCTGTCTAAGTCTTGTCGTTTCACAGTTCTATCTCAGTTTGTCTTTTTGTGTTTTGTTATTCCTTGCATTATTTTTCTTTTCTGTTAGAAGAAGCATCCAAGCCTTCAAGAGACCCTGGTTATCAATACCATAGGCCTTTTCCTGGTCTGGGCTACCTGTGTTTATTTTTTTCTTAGAGGTTATACATACACACGGCCTGTACAAGGTCAGACCTCATGTACACATGTCATGTTTCAGCTCAGCATGCGTTCGCACGCATGCTGTTTCAGTGACAGTAGCGTGCTTGACAAGATGCTTTTCAATCAGGGTGGGGCAGTCATCCCCTCCTTTGGTGAGAAGTGTTAATCTCAGGTGTTTGAGTCTAGGGTTGAACAGTCAGTAGGTTAGGGCCTCTTACCCTTAGCCTATTTTTTCTTAGTTGATAGTTGATAGAAAAGATAAAAAGACAAATTTTGTTTTATGGTTTTTAGACAAGCGTAAGAGTCTTTGTTTTCTTGATTTCCAGTGTGTGCCTTAACTTTGATTCTTTGTGATCTACGCTTTAAGCCAGAATTTGTATTTCTTGGTTTTGTGCTTGTCAGTATTTTCCCTTTGTTGCTTTATTAGCACTTAAATAAATAAATAAAGAGAAAAAAAAAACTTTCCATTTTCTTCTTTGTTTGAAGATTGTGTTTCTGCATCAATAACTAGGGAGAAGTCTTTTTGTTCATAAGTTTTTGCAGTGCATTTAGAGCATAAGTAGCTCGTAGTCGAGCGAAATTACTTTATGTTTGCTGCATAAAATATTAGTTAAATTGAAAAGAAAAAGAAATCTTTCTTTGTGAAAAGTTGTTGATTTTTGCATTTAGTAAAAGTCTTTTGTTTCTAGCTTTTTTCATTCACTTTTTCTTTAGTGTTTACACATCATCAGTTTCACCTTCATACCTCGTGACGTAAGAAAACCCATAAAATCAACGCTAATTTAAAATCTATTAGACTTTTTGTTTGTAGGGTTCATACACTAGTTTAAGACTAGGGCATTGGATTAGGTTGGATAGGAAACTCTCCAAGGCCATTCAAAACCAAAAATTAGAGTCTGTGATAGGAAGTGTAGAAGTCCAGTTTCGTGGAAGTTATCCGGGACCCCCCTCTAACATAGGGGATAAAAACGAGGTCGCGTGCGGAAAGGTAGTAGAGATAACCCCTCCAAAGTCGGACCAAGCGTAGTGGAAAACACATATCGAGGGCTTGTTTTGGGATTCCATCGTTTGCATTTGCCACAGGGCTTCGTGGGTCTCGAATCCGTTTGAGGTCCTCAATTGTCTTCTAGACCATTTTCTCTCGATACCCTTGACAGGTTTCGGGCTTGATACCCTGCTCATTGTGGTCAACCCGACTTTCGACTGTACCCGCCTGGTGACTATTCGTGTGCTGGCAAACTAGTTGCCAATATTTTTAGGGACATACACAGGTGACTGTGGGGGTATACTGTGGTACCTAGGACAGACATCGGGCCACTCTTTGCAGAGTATACCCAGAGGGTGCTTCCGTGTTCGAGTTTCACTTGCACCGGTAAGTTTCTCTAGTGTTGGTTGGTGTAACTGTTCTTCCAACTAGTTTAGTGTAACTGGAGCCACCCTTGCCACCATTGAGGCAGAATCTAGACCAACAAGGGTCTTTCAAAGCAACCAGGTTACAAACCATTGTGCCTGAAAAACTCCCGGATGAATCAACCACCAATCTTGGCTCGGTTGAAACCCCAACCACTGATACCTGGCCATTGGTTATTGTACCAATCCAATTTTATGAATGCTTGTCAGTGCCTCACACAGCTATGGAAACAAACACTGTTACTTCCTTTGGGAATTCTTCCATTCCCACCACAGTTACTACCACAGGAGAAGCATCTCCTAACTTGTCGCCTTCGGTCCAAGTCACCATGGTCTTGGCCACAACTACGTCGCACAGTGGACCGATCCCATCTATTGCGGCGACCACAACTCCCTTCACACCTAGTGCGACCGACCCTCCATTCTCATACGGTATGCCTAGTTCGGGCACAAGTCCTACACTCACTCACTCCACTTTACAGACTTTGGGTCTGGGGGTAGGGAGCTCTAACGCTCCTCTGCAAGGTCAACTCGGGGGAAATTCCATCCCTTTTAATGCTTTTCCTTACACTGGAGGTCATATCTCTCCTTCGTCCCCTTCGCTTGGTGGTCTACATCAGCAGTCCATCGGGAAGCCTGCACACACTAGTTTATTTGGAGTCGGGAGTTAAGGAACACCTGTGTACACTATGCCGGTAGGTTCATCACCGTTTGTTTGGAACGAGACGTTTGGTAACAACACTTTTGCATCCACTGCTTTCCCCTCTGGGGGCACCCCCATTTTTGGACAGTCAACTCCGGCGCAGGGTACTATTCCTGCACTGGGGGCACATATAGTAGGACCTTGGAACTCAGGACAAGGATCCATTCCCTCCTCTAGAATGTCGTTCTGGGGTAATTATTTCCACAGTCAATGGAACCCTGGATAGACTACTATGCCTCTCCCATTAGGACCGACATGGGGTAATCCTTCCCAAATTCCATCAAACATGATGAATGCCCAACATCCTATGTCCTTTATGGGGAAGAATCCAATGATGTCTCCACAGATGCAAAATCCTTATGCTAGTCAGGGCCATGGTTTCTATCAAAATCTAGGCCAGCAGCCAAAATTTTCCTGGAAACCTGGTGCCAGTCAAACTCCAGGACCCTTTTTCCCAGGCTATCAGCAGCAACCCAAACTACCATTCCTGGCGATGTTACACTTGCCAGATTTGACAAGGTTTTTAAATGATCCTATTTGTCATGACCCACGTTGGCCTCCTATGCCAACGAAGTTGCCTTTGGACATTCCAAAGTTCGAGGCCAAGCCTAATGAAGATCCAGGTGATCACGTGACTACCTTCCATCTTTGGTGCTCATATAACTCATTGAAAGATGACTCCGTTCAGTTGTGATTGTTTCAACGCACTCTTATTGGGAGTGTCGTGAAATGGTACATCGAGCTCGATCATTCAAGATACTCTTCTTTTGGCGAACTGGCTATGGCCTTCCTTAACCATTTCCATTTACCTGTGAGATACGATGCTGGCACAGAGCTGCTTGCCAATTTTGAACAGACAACAGCGGACCATATCTCTGATCATATCCGAGAGTGGAGACACCAGAAGAGTCTAATCAAAGTACCAGTCCCACCAACATTCCTGCTTGAGTGGTTCCTTAAGTCTCTGGTTCCACAATTATCCAAAGACGTCGCGACTTCGGGAGTTTTATCTGAAGAAGATGCCATCATGAGGGCTCAATAGTTTTATCTCATCTATTCTCAGTCTGGTTTATTATACAACATTCTGCCAGATGCACCACGATCGATACTAGATAAAACTAAATAGAGAGTTGGACCACATGCCGATGGCATTGTTGGTTCAACACAAACCAAGCCTGCTGAGCAAGTGACAAAGCAATTGCAACAGTTATCTATCCAACACTCAGCGGCCAACCAGACTACTGCTTTGACTGCTCCTCCTACCCAAATGTTGGAAGTACACTCCGTGCATTCGACTAACCCAAAGGCCACCCAACAGCCTGAAGGGAAGAAAAAACAACGAAAGAAGGGTAAGGGGGAGAAAAAACCTACTGATAATGTTGGCGAGGGCACCATGGAAAAACGGAAGGTGAGGTATCCGTGCAACTTGTGTGCGGAAGACCACCCAACCCATCTTTGTCCTCGACTTGCAGAGGCCCAAAAGTTTGTCACACAACAACAACAAGCCGTGTTGACTAATCCCTTTCAACATGAGAAAAATTTAACTCAAGCCTCTACAAGTACCGAAGGGGGAAGCCAAGAAACCTTCCCTCCTCCAAACAATCCCTCATCCGCGAACGTATATATGGTTAGGGGTGATGCTTTCATAACGACTAGAGCGCATGACTATAGTAAACCAAGCGCCTCTAAGAAGGGTAAAAAAGTTGAACTCCCATCTCTTCCTCTACAGATCAAGAAGACGTTGGGAGAAACAATGGCACGCATTCCAAAGGGTGCATTTAAGAAAGCTTCTCACAACCCAAATGCAAGGGCCGCCCAGAATTACTCTGTGGTGGAAGACTTATCACAAACCCCTTGTGTGATGTTCGCTTTGGAAGTCCTCCAAAGCTACCCTGCTTAGAGGAAAGCCTTGTTAATTTCTTTAGGCTCTACTGAGACTTGTAACCCGGGTACCATCATGTTAGATACCACTGACTTAAAACCTCGTCTGCCTTACCACGTAGTGTTTCAGATAGTAGTGGCTCATCCCATGAAAATTTTTACACGAAATATCTTCTGCATGGTGTTCGACGAGGGAACCTCAACATGCGTTATGTCGTTAGCATGTTGGAAGGCCATTGGTCATCCCATTTTGTCTCCATCACCTACTCTCCTCACTGCGTTTGACGGTTGTTCTTTCCGACCACATGGCATCATTCTTTCTTTCCCTGTGCATTTAGGAGGGAAGACTATTTGTGTCGAAGTAGAGGTAGTCGATGCTCCCCTAGACTAAAACCTCTTGTTAGGTCAGAGTTGGAATTATGCTATGCAAGCTGTGGTTGCTACAGTTTTCCAAGTCTTGTTGTTTCCACACGAGGGTCGGATTGTGACCATCGATCAATTGTCCTTCTCTAGACCTAACCCAGCTTTGGGGGAATCCACGGTTCCCATGATTGATAATCCTCAACCCAATGTCGTTAATGTAGGAGTTGGTTTGTGCCCATCCTTGATGGGTACCTTCAATTACCCACCTCCTCATGACGATGTCAAGTTTATATCTAACCACCACAAGGTTGACATTTTTCAAGTTTCGTTGTTTCGTACGACTTACTTTGAGGATCCTTGGATTCTTCCTTCCCCATCAGCCACGATGGATGAGACAAGGCACCTCGGCATGTCCATGCCCTTGTCGGCCATTGAAGTAGCATACTCTTTAGTCCAGCAAGCTTCAGCTAACTCTGATCCGATTCCCGCACAAGAGTTAGATCCACTACTAGAGCCTATCTAGGCTCAAGGTTCTCTCACCAACACCAATTCGTTAGACTTAGTCTTGCCTTCTGACGAAGCAGTAATCGAAGCAATGACTAGTCCAGACAAACCTTAGGAAGATCTTCATCACAGATCATATTTCCTCCCAGAGTTAAGCCGAATTGAGGCAAGAGAATTCACTATCACCATGACGGGAGATCAGTCATGTCCTATTAATCTCTTAGCTACACAGGAAATTTATGCTGAGGGAAATATGGCGACTATCGCTGAAACTATACCTATCAACATCTCCTGAAACCCTGGCATCGTGGAGAATGTCTTCGTTGGGGTGGATTTCTCCCCCGAAAAGATTCAAATTTATATGGATCTTTTCAAAGAATTCCACGACGTTTTTTCCTGGTCTTATGAGGAAATGCCAGGTATCGATCCAAAAATAGTTGAACATGAAATCACAACTTATCCTGATGCCAAGCCTATTCGACAAAAACTTCATCCATTCAATCCTAAGAAAGCAGTAGCCATTAATCTCGAGGTTGAAAAATTGCTCAAGGCAGGTTTCATTTATCCTATTCATTTGACTCAATGGGTGTCAAACCCTGTGTCGGTCAATAAAAAACAACGCACGATTCGTGTATGTACCGATTTCCATGATTTGAACAAGGCATGTCCAAAAGATAATTTTCCAACCCCATTCATTGACCATATCATTGATGAGTGTGTCGGTTGTGAAGCCTTTTCGTTCATGGATGGTTTTTCGGGATATAATCAAATCCAAATCAAACCTGAAGATCAACACAAAACGACATTCATTTGTCCGTGGGGTACATTCGCCTATCGTAAGATGCCTTTTGGCCTCAAGAATGCTAGAGCCACTTTCCAGCAGGCCATGTCTTTTGCATTTCATGACCTCAAACATATAGTCGAGGCATATCTAGATGATTTAGCATCACACTCTCGCAAGTGAAAGGATCATCCTACGCACCTCAAACTAATCTTCGAACGTTGTCGCTACTTCAGGATTCACTTGAATCCCAACAAGTGCATCTTTTGCGTCACGTCAAGACGTTTGTTAGGTTTCATCATATCAACAATAGGGATCATGGTGGATCCTCTTAAGGTGGAGGCAATAATCCAGTTGCCCCCCCCACGCACAATCTTACAACTTCAAAGTCTTCAAGGCAAGGCGAACTTCTTACGACGCTTCATCGCCAACTATGCCAAAATCACCAAGGGCTTTATGCGTTTACTGAAGAAAGATGTTCCCTTTTTCTGGGACAAAGCCGCTCAACGCTCTTTCGACGCATTAAAACACACCCTCACAACTGCACCTCTACTACGACCACCTAATTATAACAAATATTTCTTATTATACCTAGCTGCCACAGAGTCAACCATAGGCATGGTTTTAGTTCAGGAAGATGATTCGTTTTCAGAATACGTGATCTATTACCTGAGCCCAGGCCTCGTAGGAACAGAACTTACTTATTCCCATCTCGAAAAACTTGCATTGGCAGAAGTTCATGCTGTTCAACAGTTCCGTCACTATGTTCTGTTTCGCATGACCATTGTCGTTGCTATCGTGAATCCATTCCAGTACATGTTGACACGACGATTTATAGGCAGAAAAATTAGTAGATGGATGGTCATCCTCCAAGAATTTGACTTAGACTTCATTTCAACAAAGTCCAATAAGTCATTGGTCTTCGCGGAACTTATTTCGGAGCTTCCGGTTGAGTCAGGTGACGTTGTGCTTGAGGAATCACCTATCCGGGGAGATATGTTTTTTATTGAATCTTCAAACCCCTGGTACGGAGATATACTGATCTATCTCTAGACTTTGAAGTGCCCCACCTCTGCTTCTCGTGAAAAGCATCGACGGATACGCCATCAGGCTAGGAATTATCTCATACTCGATGATACGTTGTATTAGAGAGGTGTATACTACATCTTGCGTCGATGTCTCACTCATGAGGAGGCCATCATAGTGCTCAATGATTGTCATACAAGAGCATGTGGCGGTCACTTATCTGGGTTGGAAACAACATAAAATATTTTACGAGCAGGTTACTTCTGGCCCACGCTTATCAAAGATTGTATCGAGTCAGTCAAGAAGTGCCATCTGTGCCAAATCTTCTCTCGGAAGATGAGGGAAAATCCATCTCCCATGTTTCCCATCATCATAGTTGGTCCCTTCACTAAGTGGGGGATTGATTACACTACATGCAACCCCCCGTCAACAAGGGGGAACCACTATATCATCGTAGATTTCGACTACTTCACTAAGTGGGTCGAAGCTATGCCAATGTTTAAAGATGATGGAGAGACTTCACTAAGTGGGTCGAAGCTATACCATATTATTGCATGGTTCGGCGTCCCGAGAGAGATTGTCACTGACCGTGGAAGTCACTTTCAGAACCAAATGATGTCTGAATTAACAGCAAATATTCGGTTACGATAGGAACATTCATCACCTTACTACCCCCAAGCCAATGGGTAGGTGGAAGCTGTAAACAAAACTCTTAAGATGATTCTATAGCGAACTATCAAATCAGCCAAGTCAAACTGGCATTTGATGTTATACTCAGTGTTATGGGCTTACTAAACATCAGTTAAGACTGCAACCAGTTTCTCACCTTTCCAACTCGTTTACGGGCTAGAGGCAGTCTTTCCCATCGAATGTCAAATTCCATCTCTGAAATTGGCAGTACAGTTATTGCCAGACACTTCTCCACTTGAAGAGTGGTTAGTACACCTTGAGCAGCTTGCTGAGCAGCGTCGCGACGTGGCCCTAGCCAACGAGGCTCATAAACATAAGGTCAAGTGTCAATATGATAGGTCTGTTCATCCTCAGATTTTCTCTGAAGGCGACCTTGTCCTGGTCTATGACCAAGATAAGGACCCCTTGGGGGCAGGAAATTTTAAACCCACGTGGTTCGGACCCTTCATTATAAAGGAGGTATTAAAAAAGGGCACTTATCATTTGGTTGATTTTGAAGGGAATGCTTTGGCAGAGCCTAGAAATGGGCTCTACCTCAAGAAGTATTACTCATAGAAAGGTCATTGTGGGTAACTTTTTGTAACATATGTATAGTGTTTGTACTATTACTTTTTTATATTTCTTTTAAAAAGTGTTATGGATGTGTCATTGATGTTATCTTTTGTCAATATGGCAGATGTCAAGTGAGTCTGAGGTGTTCGTTGGGTATGCAGATGGTGCTAGTCGACACACGCGGAGGCTTCCCTCCACGGCTTGGGTAATCTTCACACCACAGGGTCAGTTGTTATCTTCTAGAGGTATATGCTTAGGTGACACCACAAATAATGTTGTTGAGTATAGTGTAGTTATTGAGTTGCTTCGTGACGCATTGTCACTGGGTATCTCTCATCTCTGGTTCTATCTAGATGCTGAACTGGTTGTGTCGTAGCTAAACATAATATATCGGGTTCATGATCCAACTTTACACCGACGATTCCTTAGGGTACGTCTCTTAGAACGCAACTTTGATTATATTACATATTTTCATGTTCCTAGGAGATTAAACCAAATCACAGATACTCTAGCTAATCAAATTTTAGATTGGCATCTTTCCCATATATAAAAGATCATGGACATAAACGTGTAAATACATTTTTGCACACATAATCCATAAGACACAAAAAAGATAAAAAACCATATATAAACATCATGAAATCCTCAGAGTACATAGATGGATGCAAGCGCCTCAAAAATGGGAACAGTAACGAGTCACCAGGCTTATGCCCTCAAAAAATATATACAACAAGGTGCTTGTGGCACATAAAGAGTCTAAAGTTTGCTCAGGGCCTATGGGCCCTGTTATAATCATCTACAGTGCGGGCTAAACGCCTAAACAATCGGACCCATGTCCGAGGTGCCCCCACAACATGAGTCTGCATGGATGGCGGCAGGTCCTTTATCTCTGCCATCGGGGATGTGCGAGTGAGCACAGTAAAGTTCCTCTCAACTCGCCTAAGGACCCTCTCGGCCTCTCCTACTGGGAGGTTCCCTGCTATTGCTGCTCCCCCAGCGACGGAAGCTACGACTTCCAGCCATGGGCGATGCCTGTTCCGTGCATAGTCAGCAGGTCACACGGGTCCCACATCTGCATGCAATACACGTTTACCCATCAAATACTCTGACATACAAAAAAATGATATATATAACAAAAAGACATAAAAATTACATATGCAAACAAAAAAACTACAAAGGTGGAGACTTACCCATCTCCCCTCGCTCCTCACCAGGCGGCACGGGTATCTCTGGATCTCTAGAAAAGTCTATCCCTGCATACGGGTAGTCCCTTATCTACAGTGGATGAAACAGACTTCTGCTTGGACCAATTAAGTACAAACTCCCTTATCTAGCTATTCAATACTTGAATTTAAGAATTTAAGTTACTTTTTGGGTGGGCGTCGACCTCAAAAAGGTCGGCCCTAGATACACGCAGGTTGTCCAGAGACAACCCACGTGTACATGTGTGTAGAGCAAAGCCTGCAAACATGTACATGCGACTGTCACCTCGACAGGCCGCGTGTACCCCCCCCCCTATTGATGAAAAAGGCAATGAAAAGAAGTATTGACCCTCATTTACCTTGTTGTGTTGGTAGGATGTATGTCTAGTGGAGGGAAAGGGAGCGTGGGGAAATCAGTGAGTTGGTTGTTGTAGATCCGAATGTTGTAGCCGTGCTGATGCAGTGTGGCTTGCTCAAATTCTTTTTATGTCCATTTATGCGCGTGCAACCAAGGCTACTAAATGCCTTGATTGATTACTAGAACCCTGATGCAGAAGCATTCATGCTAGGGGGGCAATCCTTGGTGCCCATCACCGAGGACATTTACTTTCTGACTGGCCTCTCAAGGAGAGGGGAACCAGTAAATTTCCAGACTTTTCCTGTGGGGCCGAGCAAGATCTCGGAGTTGGTAGCTGAGTACTGCGAGGCTGGGACCGATCGTAGAGGTTCCCAGGTGCCTATTAGCAAGATTACCAACTTGGCACTACAGACTATCTTGTTTCTTATTGGGTGGATTACTGGCTCAGCAGCCGCACATCAGGCTTCGTGCGCATAGATGAACTGTGCTATCCAGTGCATGAATGCACAAATGTTTTATTGGAGCACCACACTGCTGGAGTGTATGAAGAGGCAATTGACAGATTGTCGATAGTGGACACAGAGGAACTTTGGGTTCGGGACTATCCTATGTTCGTTCGTTTTCGAGAGAGTTATGTGCTTCAGTCCTCGGGTTGTAGTACAAGGACATCTAACCTCTTTCCCTGCAGTGTGTAGATGGGCAGTGTTACTGCCGTGACAGGGTGGTGAAAGGACCATTGAGTCCTTCGACGATGAATTTTTTGCTTGGCTGTCACGACAGATCCCTACTATCAAGGACTACCCGTATGCAGGGATAGACTTTTCTAGAGATCTAGAGATACACGTGCCTCCTGGTGAGGAGCGAGGGGAGATGGGTAAGTCTCCACCTTTGTAGTTTTTTTGTTTGCATATGTAATTTTTATGTCTTTTTGTTATATATATCATTTTTTTGTATGCCAGAGTATTTGATGGGTAAACGTGTATTGCATGCAGATGTGGGACCCTTGTGACCTGCTGACTATGCACGGAACAAGCGTCGCCCATGGCTGGAAACCACAACTGCTGCCGTTGGGGGAGCAGCAGTAGCAGGGAACCTCCCAGCAGGAGAGGCCAAGAGGGTCCTTAGGCGAGTTGAGAGGAACGTTACTGCGCTCACTCGCACAGTCCCGATGGCAGATATAGAGGACCTACCGCCATCCATGCAGACTCATGTTGTGGGGGCACCTCGGACATGGGTCCGATTGGTACCTAGTTTGCTAGTCCATAGGGTATTTTTCCCAACAACAGTATTCTATCTCCTCCTATGTTTTGGGAAACATTTCCTTAGTTAATTTGAAATAACTGGCCAAAGGTGTACTAATTGGTTTTTCATTTTGCATTCTATACCTCTCCAAGACCTTCTCTATGTACTCACCCTGAGACAATGTCAATTTACGATTTTTCTCATCTCTTGTTATTCTCATACCAAGGGTTTTCTTTGCAACACCCAAATATTTCATTGAAAATGAATTAGCTAATTTCTTCTTGAGCACATTTATATCTTGCAGATTAGACCCTATAACAAGCATGTCATCTACATATAAAAGAAATATAATATAACTTCCATTTTCTATCCTTTTCAAATAAACACGGTGATTAGAATGACATCCACTAGAACCTTGTTCTATCATAAACCTATCAAGCTTCAAATACCACTTCCTTGGAGCTTGATTTAGGCCATACAATATCTTCTTCAACCTGCATACCAAATTTTCCTTCCCTTTGACCTCACACCTCTGTTGTTGTTTCATCTAAATATATTCCTCCAAATCCCCATGGAGAAAAGTTGTTTTTACATCTAATTGTTCAAGATGAAAATATTTTGCTGCCACAAGACTTAAAATAGTCCTAATTGAAATCATCTTAATGAAAGGAGAAAATATTTCATAAAAATCTGTATCTTTCTTTTGTGCAAACCCCTTTATAACAAGTTTATCCTTGTACCATTTTTTTCCTCCATCTTATTCCTTCAACTTGTAAACCAATTTATTCTACAATGCTCTTTTTGTTGTAGGAAACTGAATCAAGTCCCAAGTCTGGTTATTTACCAAGGAATCCATTTCCTCTTTCATTCCTTGCTCCTAGTTCTTTTAAGTGTCTACCTGCATTGCCTCTTCATAACATCCTGGTTCACCAGAATCAGTCAACAATAAATAATACAATGAAGGAGAGTATTGTTCAAGGGGTCTACTTAACCTGGTAGATCTTGTAACAACACTTGTAGGAGTTTGAGGTACATGTTTCTCATGTTGTTGTACATTTTGATTTTCTGGTACCTTTGGATTTTTCTTTTAGTGATCTCGTCAAGCACTGTGTATTCTGGTTTTTCTTTTTTCCTGTTTTTTTCCCTACAACTGATCTTTGTACATGACCTTCTCATTGAATGTGACATATCTACTCCTAATTGTTTTGTGATTTTCATAATCCCATAAGAGATAACCAAAATCATTAACATTGTATCCAATAAAGGTACACTTCTTGAATTTTTCCTCAAGCTTTGTTCTATTTTCTTTTTCAATATGGAAAAATTCTTCACAACCGAAAGTATTCAAAAAATAATAGTTTACATTTTTACTTGTCTATGCCTCCTCTAGAATTATACCATCCAAAGATCTTTAAGTTCCTTTGTTTATTAAGTAAATAGCAATATCTACAACATCTACACATAACTGTAAGGGAAACTTACCATGCAATCTCATACTCCTTACATGCTCCATGATTGTCCTTTTCATCCTTTGTGACACACCATTTTCTTGCGGTGTTCCTGGAACTATTTTCTCTCCACAAATTCCATGGTATGAAAAGTAATTATCAAATTTATTTCTAAAATATTAACCTCCATTTTCTGATTTGAGATAGTTAAACCTTTTTCTTGTCTCATTCTCAACCAAATCTTTCCATTTCTTAAAAGTATCAAAAACATCATATTTTTGTCGAATGCAATAAACCCAAGTTTTTCTAGTTGCATCATCAATAAAAGTAACATAATAACGAGAGACACCAAGAGATGATACCTAAGTTGTTCCCCATACATCTGTATGCACAAGCTCTAACCTTTCACTCTTATTTTCTTTTCCGACTCTGAGAAATATGATTCTCTTTTGTTTTCCGTAAACATAATGCTCACAGAAATCCAAATCAATTTCTTTAAGATCTGGAAACAAATTCCTTTTGTGAAGTATATGCATCCCCTTCTCACTCATGTGTCCAATATTATGATGCCAAAGTGTTGTATCCACTCCTGTATAAGATGAAGAGATAGAAGAATCAGTGTTACCAGTACATAAATACAATGTACCTACCTTCTCTCATTTTTCTATCACCAATGAACCTTTGGTGACCTGAAACACCTTATATGTAAATATAGATATACATCCTTCACTTTGAAAATACCCTATTGAAATCAGATTTTACCTTAGATATAGTACATGTATTACCTCTTTCAATAACCATTGGTTTCTATTCTTTTTCTTTACTTGTACCTTACCCATTCCAACAATTTTACATGGTGCATCGTCACCCAAATGAACCTATCTGAAATCACCTTGAACATAATCTAGAAAATGTTTCCTATAGGTTGTGGCATGAAATGAAGCCCCTGAATCTACTACCCAATACTCAAAAATATTATCTATATAAAGAATCAAAGCATCGTGTAACACATCACCTGTTACATTTTCTTCCTGATTTTTCTCCTATTGTCCATCTCTTTGTTTCTTTGGAGCTCTGCAGTCTTTCTTCAGATGTCCTTTCTTCCCACAATTCCAGCACTCTATATTTCTCAGTATGGATTTGGATCTTCCCTTCCTGGAATTCCCATGGTTCCATGATCCCTTTCCTCTATCCTTTTTTCTTGCCCTGTTCTCCACAGTCAACGCATTACCTGATGTCTCACCTATGATTTTCCATCACATTTCCTCTCTAAGGATAGCAACAACAACATCACCAAATTTTAGAGTGTTTGAACTAGAGATAGAGTTACTTATATCCATGACCAATCCATTCCATCTTTCTAGAAATGAGCACAATATTATAAGAGCCTTGACCTCATCATCAAAGTCCACTTTTAAAAAACTTAGTTGATTAGTAACCATATTAAATTCATTTAAATGGTATGTAATAAATACACCTTCTAACATATTCATATTAAATAATCTCTTCATTATAAATACCTTATTGGATGATGATGGTTTTTCATACAGTTTATCCAATGCATCCATCAACTCCTTTGTTGTCTTTTCTTCTGAAATATTGAAAGCCACTGATGCTTCCAGGCTCATCCATATTGTTCCTAGTGCCTTTCTGTCAAGAACCTCCCATTCTTCATCCTTCATGTCTTTCATCTTGTTTTCTATTCCTCCCATTGGTAGGAATAAATCCTTCTTATATAAATAACATCCCATCTGCATCTTCCACAACTAGAATTTTTGGTCGTTAAATTTCTCAACCCTAAACTTTCCTTCTTCCACCATTTCTCCTAATAAAACCAGGAACCTTATTTATTTCCTACGAGTTACCTTTTTCTTTGATACCGGTTGTTAGAAAAATAGGATTGTGAAGCAATAAAATAAAACAAATGTGGAAATAAAAAACAGAATATACACAATACAATATAGACATAGATATACGTGGTTCACCCAGTGTGGGATACGTCCACTGGAGAAATTACCAGTTCCTTCCTTTTTTTTATCCAACAAAATGAAGGGATACAACCTATAACACACTCGCGGTAACTTCCTCTTCTTTATCTCATGGTCTCCTCACTCGAAATACAACATTCACAATAATACAAAGTTGCAATACAATTCCCTCATAAGAGAGGGTTTCCTTCTAGGGAAAAAAACCCTAAAAATAACTTCTACCATCAAATCTACGACCTTATAATGAACGATGCATATTGACTATAAAATTACAATATCTTACAAGGCAATTTTTTCCAATATTTCACTTCAGGGGAACTACCTTCAAATCCCCCGCCAGGGGGGGCCTACAAAAAATTGTCGTTTCCC
>ML781818.1:1051919-1067885 GCA_009831015.1 Picea engelmannii
TATATATATGTACATGTATGTATATAACTATTTTAAATAATATTTACACAACATATCTGTTTCTCTAATTTATGTGCATGTTATATAATTTGTGAGTTTTAATCTGAACTCACGAAAATCTATGAAAAGATGGTTCTTTTTATAAAAATAGATAAAGAAAACAAAATAAACTATTTCTTTTGTTTTTGTTTTTTATCTCTATGTATTTGTAAGATTAAATATCAAAATACTATGGAACAAGAATATGTAGATGGCGAAAACCAGACCACATATAAGAGTTTTGAAAATAAACAAACAAATTAAAGAAACAAACTAACCTATTAATGAGTTGATGAGCTTGCATCTGACGTCTGTATGATCATGAATCATCCATCTAGTCTGTCCACGAGATAAATCTGCAGTGAACCTTTACGTTGTTCAGAATAAATGCCAAACAGTATATTGACTACTGAATTTTAATGATAGAACGATAGGATGCAAATAATAACTGTGATATTTGTGACTGCAAGCAATTACACATAAGATAAATCTAACAGTAACAACCTGCTGTTAATCATTCAACAAGATTAAGATAAACCTTATCATTTGAATTGAACGATCAATCACTATTTTCATATAACTGAAGCATAAAATTGTGGACTGTATGAAAGAAATTATCTTGACAACATAATAATTTGTGAAGACAAAAGCTATCAACAATTATCGAATTATCAAGACAAACAAACCATAGACAACAACAATATTTATAGATAGCTAAAGCATAAATGTAAACATATGTTCTGTCCAAATTCATGTATAAGTTGTCCACCTTCATCCCCAGGCCAAGATGTCTTGATTACAAAAAATAATGAGTTTTTAAAGTCTTCAGAAAGGTAATTGTCTTATCTTCTGAGATCAGATATTAATTACAAAAATAGAGGGGGGATACAGCCACCCAGATCATACTAAATCTTCTAAAGATAAACAAGTTTATTCCTGTTTATACAAAAATGTATCATAGATATGGCTAACAAGACCCAAAAATGATTCAGATCACTTAGTCACCACAAACTCCTTGATATCCTGAAAAGAAAAGAAAATATAGAGAAACTTAGATATATATTTAACCATTATTTTGAAAATTTCGAATTAGAATAGACTGGATACATAATCTGTTGATTCTATAGCTAGTCTATTTTAGTAATGAAATCCAATTTATTCAATGAACAAAACAATCTAATTTATTTAATGAATAACCCTATTTTAAGATAAAAGAAATCTTACCTCTAATTGTAAAATCAAATCATATCAGATGATCTCAGAATTTATTATTGTTTTTGTAGTCTCAACATTTTTTAATATCACATTCCCTATAGTTTTCATATGTTTCCCTTTTCTTTGAATGACAGACTCGAGCTTACGATTTTCATTTGTTAAGGTGCCAACCTGATCAGTGAGAGCTTTAATCTATGACTGTAAAATAGGTATATCGGTGTAGTACTTATCAATCCAGAATAGGAAAGCTTCACATTGCGATTGTGTGACGATCTCTTGGGAATAACCACGGTTGTGAACCGGAACGTCCCCAACATGGACTGTAGATTTTCTACCCAATTTAATACCAGGAAACCCTTCACTATGTTTCAGACAAGGTGGTAGATTGTCCACGAAGTTTTAAGACTGATCGAGGTCTGGTTTGAAAGAAAGAGGGTCTTCCTCAGTAAGAAATCTATCAATTTCGGAATCCGAACTCTCATGGATCTTGATCTTCTTGATCGAGCTCACAGGAGGGTTTGACTTGTTTCGAAGCTTCCTCAAAATCACCCTTCTAGCTCTCTTATTTTTAAAACCCAAATCAACATCGCCTTTAGACGTCTTGCCTGTAGGTCTGTTTGAATTTTTGACAAAGTCATTAAGCTGTGCAGCTTGCTCATGGTCCTTCTCAACAACTTTTGGGTCGGATAAAGGCTTACAGTAGGTGGTCATAACAAAAGCCTGGGTAGGTGAAGGGGGCACTGTAGGATAGACTAAGGTTTCCTCAATCACAGGTTCGTCAACCTCTTCAACGTTGGGGTTAGCGAAACCATTTCTAGTTAAAAATGAATCCCAATCATCGTTTTGCAACTTCAATTGATGTGCAAGCATAATTTTTATTAAACCGTGGTGGAAAAGGATTGAATATAAATGTTTCCTTTTATACCTCTTAGCCATTTTGTAAAGGCTCCTCCACATATAATAAGGCATGTTTAAAGAAAACCCTATGAAATTCATGAGTAGACATAGGTGATAAAGAAACACAAAACCAAAACGACCTTCACAAGTGACAAATTGTTTCAACACTGCAAGAAGACCATGCCATCGGGCTTTCAGTCAGGAGACTTTCATACCTTTGTCATAGCCATTGATCTTTCGAGATGTAAAGAAAAGACTCCATGGAACCTCTTCTACCTTAGCATTCTTGAACCACTTATGCCCGCACGCAGGGAATCCTATTGCTTGGCTTAAAAAGTCCTCTGTGACTATGAGTTGAATGTCCCCCACCTTAGCTCTACATCCATCGAATGAGAGAGAAAATTCCTAAGCAATTTGTAGGTTGAAACCCTGGAATTGTTCAAGGAAAACGAGCCAACCGCTACCCTCGAGATCCTCCCTGGCATCATCGCATAGGATCAAGGTCTGAGTGATGTTAGGTTCGACTCTAACAAATGGGGCCATGGTGAATCGACAGGCGGTCACCCAAACATAGTGCGTATGGAGGGTTTGCAAGAGCAAACCAGAGCTATACTCCAAGCCCGAAAATCATCAACATTCTATGGCATATGAGAAGAAAAAAGATAGGCATTGTTTGAAATGAATGCAAGGGGTGTTTCAAAGCCCAAGACCAAGCTTTGAAATGATGGGCTGACTGTAATCATATTTCCACTTCTCATATAGTACAGGCCACGACCAAAGAATTAAAAATAAAAATGAGTGCGCAACAAAGGGGGTTCGGTCATAAAGTTTGGGAGAGGGAAACTTGTCAACCAAAACCTAGTGATGAGGGAACATATGACCAAGAACCACACTAAAACCATATCAATGCTCAAATTAAAATGTCCTTTGTTGATACAAATAATAATCCATAAGAATGCTTCTCGCACGGGTGTAGACAGATTAGCAAGTGACGTGTAAATGGAAGGAAATTTGTAAAATCAAGTCTCATGTTCGATTCTCACCCAGATTTACTCGTGCGCCATTCTTTCGGGTTGGGTTCTGGTACCTGGGGTTATAGTGGTAGCCGACGGGGATCGACCCCGTGTCACGCATGTTAACGATAAAAAATGCACTGGAATTTTTGCAAGAATGATGCCTAATCTTGTAGGGAACATTTGACTAGCTTCCTAGGCTCCAAATACAGACTTGAAAGAACCATTGGAAAGCTTAGGATTTGTATATGTCGATCGACTATTCAAGCATGCAAAACGGACTCTCCATGACTGAGAAACTTGATTTTTCCTAAGGCATTTTAGTTCTATAAAATCTTCCTTTTCGGTGGTTTAGGCGAACAGGACGATTGTTCATTAACCACCGAAAGTAGTGCTTTCGATAGTTAATCCACCCAGAAGTCGTCTATGTTAACCACCGAAAGCCTGTAATGACCCGAATACTTGAAATTTCGCCAAGATTAGGAATTTTCAAATCAAAATGAAATGAAACCTCTTGGAATAGACAGGTGGTAAATTATCAAGTCAGATCCAATGGTTACTTTGATGGATAAGGCAAAGAAGAAGTGTTGTAATCAATTTTGGTACATTTTTCAAAGGCAAAAATATAGGGATTTTGGCACACCTTAGAAAATTCGAATTTTATCTTTTGGAAGAGTCATCAGTCAGCCTTGGGAGGCTATCCTGCACTACACCAGCACTCAACAAGAGAGAAGGACCAGGAAATCTGGGATTGACCTCACTTTTGGGGATCATCCCTCATCTTTTGCAATCAGATTTTGACTTACTATTTTTAGTTGATTTGATCCATGTTTTCAGGATCTCAGAACTACTTTGTAAAGCTATAAATCTTAGGATAGAATATGAACCAAGGGTTCGATTTTGGGTTCTATATGATGTTACTGTAAGAGAGACTTATTCTTAATATATGAAACATTGCAAGTTTCCTTCAGTTGTGTTGTCAGACTTTTTCTTTTCTGTTCTCTGATATCTTATGAGTGAATGATTTCTTTATTGGCACTTATTCAATCTACATGTGACTGTCATCTCACTAACTGATTGATTAAGTTAAGAATCATAAGTTATTTCCTTAGTTCTTAAACCCATTGTTCTTGTTTTATATGAGTATGATCTGGTTCAATAACTATCTTCTCTTCTATTTAATCAAACCTTGTCTGATTTCATTCCTAGAAGGCCTTGTGATATTTGATATCTCTAGACAGTCTTAAACACACAGTCCAATCCCTAGATATTCATCTTGATCCAAAAACCACATCCATTATTAAGAAAATAGTTCCCAAAAAGAGTAAGTTACCAAGCATCTCCGACTTACAGCCTAGGAGAGTTTCCTGGAGTGATAACAAATTGGCGTCGTTGCCGGGGAGAGGAGATCGAAGCTCAGCTTCTCTGGGAGATGACATAGATTTAATATTTGATGATAGACAAAGGTTGGACACTATCGGTTGTACATCATCTATCTAGCGACTCCATGAAGGGAGGATTCAGTGGCGACTCCATTGTTCAGAAATCCGTTGGTGACTCCACTGGTATTAAATGGAAAAGATCTTATCTAATAGGTACGCTTTCTGTGATTCTTCAGATATAGTTGGTTTTCCACATCTAGTGCCGACTATAATTGAATGGGATGATTATCTTCCAAGATTCAGAGGAAGAAATAATGATCATCCTGGTGAGCACTTATTCAATTTTCATAAGTGCATTCTTGAACATGGTTTTCTTCACGAAGATGTCTTGATCAAGTTGTTCAAATTTTCTTTAGAAGAAAATGCTCGTGAATGGTGTCAATCTCTTCCTAATCTTAGTATCCATTCTCTGAAGGATTTTCATGTAGCCTTCAATTCATATTATGAGAAGTTTTACTCAGTTGATCTTATTTTTTATAACTGTTGTAAAGAATCTGCATTCCACATCTAGCATTCAATTACTATTTCTTCCGATTGTGAAGATGTTGGTGATAGTCATATTATAGACACATTTGTCATTGATTCAAATGTCTCTTATAGTTTTGACTATGGGATTAAGGAGGCTTCATATTTTGATAAAGAAGTTGCTGATATAAATTCAGTATCCCAAGAAATTCAGAAGAAGTTGTTCTTTCCTTCACCATCGATACCTATCATTCTTGATCTAGAATATGCAGTAGATATCAAACAATCCATGATTAGTACAGAAATCAGTCTACAACCATTTTCATATTTACAGATAGCTGAAAGTGCCAGTCTTCATGGGAAAGAGAATACCCAGAGATTTTTTTATTTTCAGCTCAAACAACATGAAGAGGTTTTTCTTTACAGCTTCGCTCATCCTTTTGATGAATATTGCGAGTCTTTGAGTAGAACATATGTCAATCTGTCTTTGAAGGAAGGTTGGTTCTACTACCCTGTCAAACTCCATTTCTGTATGTTATGGTTTCTAATATTTTTCAAGTCAAGATCAAACCAAATATCAGTAAATCAGTTTCTTACTTGGCTTCATTGGAAATTTAGTTTTACTTGATCAATCCACCTTTATTGGTTAGAGTAGGAATAGATAGAAAATAAGCTCGTCATTGAGCATGAGATCCTTTTCAGTTTAGTAGTTTGCAGTAGGAACTTGTGTTCAACATTTTTATTACAGTTTGAGTAAGTTGTAGGGATGGATGAGAAGAATTTGGCAAATGCGGTGAAGCTGCCTCCTCAAACTGAAAGGGAGTTTCTTCATCCAAAAGTTCCAACTTTAGTATATGGCTCTGTCCCTTTAGATCACCCTTTTTCCTGTCCTAATAAGGGCTGTGACAAATGCTACATACATGAGTATAAATTAAATCTTCATCTCATAAGAGAGCAAAAACCAGACCTATAAAAAGACTGGAACATCGTCAAAGCAGCCAAAATCTTCTCAGTATAAATGAAGTAAGGAAATTTTTTTGAGTTTCTGAAGTTTGGTTGAAGTTACAGCTTTTGGTGTCTTAGGTGAATAAATGACTGTTCATTAGCTACCAAAAGGCAGAGATTTTGGCAGTCAATGTCTTCAAATTTTGTCTCTTTAACTACCAAAAGCACAAAAACAGGGCAGAACGCTACAAATTTTGCACAGATCCAATTTTTCTTAATCAGAATGCCATGAGAAGTGTTCCTAATGATAGATGATATTTAATGGCATTATTAGGAAGTTTCATTTCTAATTTTGAAGG
The DNA here is from genome assembly GCA_009831015.1 of Picea engelmannii. NCBI lineage: Eukaryota > Viridiplantae > Streptophyta > Pinopsida > Pinales > Pinaceae > Picea > Picea engelmannii. Next base: position 1,058,295 of record ML781818.1, read on the forward strand.
TGTCTAGCAAGGGTGAAGATGTTGACCGTGCATTGCTTCCAGAACAGACTCCATTTTACAAAGATCTGGCTGTTGTGGTTGTTCAAGCAGGTGTCTGCGTTGATATATTTGTTGTTACAAATGAACACACAGGCTTGGCTTCATTAAAGTTCTTAACCACCGAAAATATTACCACATTCAAAATTTAAAATTTCGTGCTCTTGCACACGCCAAATGTCAAGCCAGCCTGTGAGCCTGTTCATTATTATAATCCGCAGAGAAGAAATATTATTGGTGCAAATTCTTATGGTTATCATTATAATTAGTTGGTGAATAACTACCGAAACATCATGTATATGATCAGGTTGTCAGTTCACATCCAGGTTGATATGGCACAGACTCTCATGAAACAACACTTCATAACTGAATGGATTTCACATGCGAATCGTCAGCGGATCAGCCACGAGTTACATCACATCATGGAGCAGATTTTGGCATTTGGTTGTTTGCTGAGATTTGGGTGTCTCACGTTGATCCTAACTCTATGTGAAGGTGTCTCAAACTCCATTCAATTGTGCATTAAGTTCTCTGATGGTTATCAATGCAAAACGACCCGTAAACTTCTCATACCGGCGCGCATTTGCAACTTCAGTCTCGTTCAAAGGGTAAAAAATGGTCGAAATTCTAGTTTACAGAGTAAACTCAATGATACAGGTGTACATTTCATCATCAATGGCTTGAATTTTGCTTCTAGGAATAAAACTCAAACAAATTGGTGCCTCAAATTCCAATTACAACAACTACTATTGAAACAGATACCCTCATGTTTTGAACTCAAGTGTCGAGCATATAGTTTGCTGAGTCAGTGCTATCATCTTGTTGGGACTATTACTCCACCGAAGAAAACATTAAAAAAAGGGGCTGGGAGTTAGTGAGCTCTGCAGGAGAAGGGGAGTCGGCAAAATTATGGTCCTGCAACTTCAGCCTACAACTTGCAAATGTTTCGACAACTGAAGGGGATTTTCAAGCTGCAATAAGTGCTTTAGAGTCTGGACAATAGTATGCTAGTGAAATGAAGTATCCTGAACTCGATATGGTATTTGAAACTTCGATATTGCATGTTCATCTTATGCAGTGGGAAGATGCAAGTTCTCTAGAGAGAGTTGTGAACAAATGTGATGTCATTTGGAATTCAATTCATCAAGGTCAAAGACAGTGTTGTCGTGGTCTACACCTTTATAATTAATTGTTGCACACCTTTTATCTTCTACGAATATGTGATTACAAGGAGGCCTTCAAACCATGTGAATATCTTAGATGCTGCCTTGCAAAATGATATGCAACAAATGGAACAAATTCAGAAGTTGAGCGCAAAACTTAACAGAATAGAGAGTAGGTTATTGCAACCTGGTCTACGGTAAAACAAAAAATCAAAATTGTCTGAGAAAAGAAAAAAAATACAACAGGAAATACGTAAGTTTGAAGAGCCAAAATTGGATCACAATGGACAAGTATCAGAGCCTTCTAGTTTTGGGAATCCCAAATCAATTTGGAAAGAAAAACTAGAATTAGGCCCCCCTTCCTCTTAATGGAGAGTGGTTACCAAAGAGTGCAGTATATATCTTGGTTGATCTTATGGCAGTTATATGTGGTCAGCCTAAGGGGTTATTTAAAGAAGTGTGCAAAGCGGATCTTATCAGGAATGTCTCGAATTGAAGAGGAGCTAGGGAAGCTTGGAATCAGTGGGGATGTGAGAAAGGTAGATTTGTAGCATTGGGTAATTTGTATGGCAGGTGTTTATCTGATGCTGCTTGTGCAGCTATTGGAAGACACGACTATAATAGAATTGACACGTACAAAGTTTCTTGAAGCACAGAAGGCTCTAAAGCAAATTGTTGACTGGTTTGGGTGCTTTCCAACCATTTTACAGGGGTGTGAGAACACCATTCAAATGCTTCTTGGCCAATATGCACACTCATTAGGCTGCTTCAATGAAGCTTCTTTACACTTTATTGAAGCAACAAAGCTAACGGAGAGTAAAAGCATGCAAGCTATGTGTCAGGTGTATGTAGCCATATCTTACATTTGTATTGGTGATGCTGAGTCATATTCTAGGGCGTTGGACTTAATAGGTCCTATTTATAGGTCTTTGGACTCATATGTGGGCTTTCGAGAGAAAACATGTGCACTTTTTTCTTCCGGTCTTCTACAAATGAAGCAACACAATTTACAAGAAGCACGAATACGCTTGGCAAATGGATTGAATATTACCCACAAGAACCTTGGTAACCTTCATATTGTTTCTCAGTATTTGACAGTCCTAGGTAGTTTAGCACTTGCTCTTCATGATATTGGGTAGGCACGGGATATCCTGAGGTCTTCTTTAACGTTAGCAAAGGCTCTGCATGACATTCCAACACAGATTGGTGTGCTTGCTGAGCTAACAACCTTATATCGAGAACTTGGGGAGACAGCTAATGAGACAGAGAATGCAACTTTGTATAGAAAATTCAGACTTTTCAGATTGCAGTTGAAGGAACAAGCAGTCCCAGTGTCTAGACCACTTGGATTAGAGGCCCTTGCTCAAATTGCCACTTCTATGGAAGGAGAGTTGCAAGATGAAACCCATCAGGAGGAGATTACAGGTTTAGTCAGAGAGAAAGGAGCTTCATCTAAGAAGCCCTGAAGTTATTTACAAACACGCAGGTAATCAGAATTTTGATATTTTGATTTTTGAAATACTTATGTTTTTCAGTGGTTTAGGCGAGCCCTCCAGTGCTCATTAACCACTGAAAAAAAAAATTCTTTCGGTGGATAAGGTGCTTAAATCCAAATACTGTTAACCACAGAAAGTTGTTTTAACCAGAATATTCAAAATTTTGCCCAGATTCAAGATATTCAAGTTCGAATGATGTGAAATCTCTGGAATAGGATGATTATGAATTATCAAATCAAGTCTAAACACTACTCTTGAAGAAGAGAGTCAAAAAGAAGTTTTTTTACTATATTTGGTCATTTTTTAAAAGGCAAAATATCAGGGATCAAAAGACACATCACCCAACTCGAATTTCATCTTCAGGATATCAAGATAAAGACCCTTGGAAGGCTGAACTCCACATCACCAACTTACCACACAGACGGAAGGTAGACAAGAGTAACTGAGGCATGGCACTTGATGATGTTGAGTAGGAAATATCCAAATGATAAATTGTAAAGGCTAAATGAATCCATGCCCAAAACTAAAGGCACAGGGTCTTCCAGGTTCTTGGAAACCTCGCAGGGAGGTCTCCATCCCAGTTGGAGCCAGATGTTAACGATAAAAAATGCACTGGCATTTTTGCAAGAATGATGCCTAATCTTGTAGGGAACATTTGACTATCTTCCCAGGCTCCAAATGCAGATTTGAAAGCACCATTGGAAAGCTTAGGATTTTTATATGTCGATCGACTATTCAAGCATGCAAAACAGACTCTCCATGACTGAGAAATTTGATTTTTCCCAAGGCAGTTTAGTTTTGTAAAATCTTCCTTTTCGGTGGTTTAGGCGAATAGGACGACTGTTCATTAACCACCGAAAGTAGTGATTTTGGTAGTTAATCCACCCATAAGTCTTCTATGTTAACCACCGAAAGCCTGTAATGACCTAAATACTTGAAATTTCGTCCAGATCAGGAATTTTCGAATCAGAATGAGATGAAACCTCTTGGAATAGACAGGTGGTAAATTATCAAGTTAGATCCAATGGTTACTTTGATGGATAAGGCAAAGAAGAGGTGTTGTAATCAATTTTGGTACATTTTTCAAAGGCAAAAATATAGGGATTTTGGCACACCTCAGCAAATTCGAATTTTATCTTTTGGAAGAGTCATCAGTCAACCTTGGGAGGCTATCCTGCACTACACCAGCACTCAATAAGAGAGAAGGACCAGAAAATCTAGGATTGACCTCACTTTTGGGGATCATCCCTCATCTTTTGCAATCATATTTTGACTTACTATTTTTAGCTGATTTGATCCATGTTTTCATGATCTCAGAACTACTTTGTAAATCTATAAAGCTTAGGATAGAATATGAACCAAGGGTTCGATTTTGGGTTCTATATGATGTTACTGTAAGAGATACTTATTCTTAATATATGAAACATTGCAAGATTCCTTCAATTGTGTTGTTAGACTTTTTCTTTTCTGTTCTCTGATATCTTATGAGTGAATGATTTCTTTATTGGCGCTTATTCAATCTACATGTGACTGTCATCTCACTAACTAATTGATTAAGTTAAGAATCATAAGTTATTTCCTTAGTTCTTAAACCCATTGTACTTGTTTTATATGAGTATGATTTGGTTCAATAACTATCTTCTCTTCTATTTAATCAAACCTTGTCTGATTGCATTCCTAGAAGGCCTTGTGATATTTGATATCTCTAGACAGTCTTAAACACACGGTCTAGTCCCTAGATATTCATATTGATCCAAAAACCACATCCATTATTAAGAAAATAGTTCCCAAAAAGAGTAAGTTACCAAGCATCTCCGACTTACAGCCTAGGAGAGTTTCCTGGAGTGATAACAACGCGAGTACGAGAACCGCGAGTTGCCGATTCCCCCAGTAAAAAAAAAAATAAAAAAAATCCATAAGCATGCTTTATATTCAAGGAGTCAAAGCAAAGAGAATAATCTTCATAGCAAGGAACAAGGCTTCATTAATAAAAAATGTAGAGACATTTTGCCTTTCATAAACTTCTCAAATAGAGTGGTAAGACAGCCATAAGTTTTAATGCTTCATTTTCATGCTTTTAGTTATGAACGAAGCATGAAAACAAAGACAATAGGGAAAACCGAAAACTTACAATTGTCGTTTCGAAAAATGCTTATGAAGAACAGAAAAATGTATGACCCAAATTAGACAACTACATAGATAGTTATTTGATATAAAAAGTTAAAAACATGTTGGGCTGCCAACAATGGCAACATGCTAGGAGAAACAATTATCTCTGTAATATTGACGAGTTTAGGTTAGAAAATTTGAAATATTTCAAATCAAACAACAACTGAAAGGTTATTTGAGCATCTTTGATAATCATGACGTGGTCCAGCTTAAGATATATTTCGTTTAAAAGAATGAAATCTGGTGACAAACTTCACAAAAGAAAGCCACGATGTTTAAGTTAATGTCTCCAATACTGTTGACAGAGCCACTGCTACCAGCAGGCATCCATAGCCTCGACAGGGATGTCAATTAACCCACTTTGACGTCTATATCCTATCCAAGAAATTTCAAATCAGAATGAAGGATACTTATGGCCAAAAACAAGATTTATACCTTAGAATTTTCTTTTAACCGGCATTGCTTCACTGCCAGTGGGCCTGTTCAGTACCTCGACGAAGTTGTCTTGGCATCATTGATGCATTTACCCTCTACCAATAGACCTTTTCAGTATCCCAATGGGTTTACAAACTTTTCCCACAACTCTTTGAGAAATTATTCAGAATCTGAGATAGTTTTAAAGATATTCAACAGAGCGGGGTGACGCTGAAAATTCCAATTTTGACACAACTTAATATTTTCCAAGCCTTAAATTTTTCTAGATAACCTTCATCAAGATCTAAAAATAGTTTATTAACAAAACTAATTTTCGAGGACAGGGAGTCATCGTTGAGTTTCTTTTCTTAAGAGCAGGGACAACGTAAAGAGATTTTTAAAGATAGTCGTGATTACTTTCAAGTGAAAATTGAAACTAAGAAATCGTCTCTCAAACAAAATATCATCTTTAACTAGACTACATTTTCATAGAAAGACAACAATTGATGCTCTGACAGCCTTTGACAGTTATTTCGAGATGAAGCATTATGTTCTCTTCTTCTGAGCTAGACTATAATACAGGCATGTTTGACTCAAAAAGGCCAATAAACAAAAATGAAAATAAAAACAAACCAGAAAAGAAAAACGGAAAGCAAAGAAATCAAAATAGAAAAATATGTACCAAAGGTGTATCAAAGAGTTGTCAGGTAAAATACCTTTTGAGAGCTTGGCCATTCACCGGGAAGGTGTCTGGTTGTCCCTCTAAATTCTGCAGACGAAAAGAAATGGGACCTAGTTTTTTAGCAATTAAGAACGGTCCCAACCACAGGTTTTGGAACTTAGTATGTTCGCCTTTCCCCTCATGAGGTTTGTACCACTTAAGGACAAGATCACCTACCTCAAAATTTCTGTCTGAGGTAGAATTGGAATCTAACCAGCTTTTGACAATAAGTTGATGTTGATCGAGTTTTTGTTTTTCTTGAGCCCTTACTTCTTCTAACTTTAGAAAAGCATTAATATGACTTTCCAAAGGAGGACAGTCTTCTTCCTGAACCTTCTACGATAACTACAAATATGGAAGAAGAACATGCGGTGGAAGAATTGCTTCCCTACCATAAACGAGAAAAAAGGGGGAATTACCGACAACAATTTTCGGAGTTACCCTATCAGCCCAGATTGCATTGAATAGTGCATTATGCCAATTTTTGTGGTTTTTGGAGACCGTTCTCTTGATGATATTGATCAGGTTTTTATTGGTCGATTCTGCCAAACTATTTCCTTGGGGGTAATAGCTGGCATAATACTTTAGTTTTATTCCTTTTTCTAAAGCAAAAACACTCATTTAGAGAGATGAAAAATAGGAAGCATTATCGAACACTAGACATTCAGGAATACTGAAATGAGTGATAATGTTTGAATTAAGGAAGGATATTACCTAACTGGTGTTTACCACTTTTAATGGTGTAGTCTCGAACCATATGGTGAAATAGTTTGTCGTTGTAATGATGTATTTATGCTGCTGCAAGGATGTGGGGTTAATTGGGCCTATAATGTCAAGGCCCCATTGCTAAAAAGGGAAATCTACCGAGACAGGTTGCAGCGGGAATGATGACTTCTGTACTCATCCAGAAGCCTTTTGACAGATTACACACTTGCAGCATAATGCATGGGCATCTTCGAAAATAGTGGGCCAGTAATACCCTTCCCTTAATACTTTGTGGGCAGTGGTATCTCCACCAAAATTCCCACCAGCTTCCCGTGCATGTAATTCTGATAAAACTTTATCTGCTCCATCTCTTTCTAGACAACACATAAGTATTCCATCAAACTTTTGGTGAAACAAAATACCATTCACCAGCTAGAAAGGTGCATATTTTAATCTCAACGCTCTCCTCTTTTTTTGATCAAGGTGACGGGGAGTTGATCCATGTATTAGATAAAACTTGATGTCATCATACCAAGGACTTGTAGGATTTTGTACACAACAGATTTGATTTTGATTATGCTGATCTTTAATTAACATATCGGTTTGATTTTGTTGTTCTATAGCTGAATCAACAACTAATTTACATAAACCTTAAACTCTAACAATTTGTGTTGGAGTAATTTCGAGGTCATATTCTTGTAAGGATGTGACCCAGTTTTCATGTTTCTCACCCAGTTATTTTTGTACTAACAAATTTCTGACAGCAGGGTAAGGGATAATGAATTTCGTCCTAGATTTTAGTAGATAAGATAGAAAATGTTTTACTGCTTTAAAAACAGTGTAAACCTACTAATCTACTACTGGGTAATTACGCTCTGCTCCCTTAAAGGATGAACTCATAAAGGCAATAGGAACTTCATTGTTTTCAACATTCTTTTGGGTTAGCACAGTGGCATAAGACTGATCAGAGGCAAACGTGTAGAGAGTGAAATATCATGAAAAGTCAGGGCTCATTAGGGATGGAGCCTCCACTATGGCCTTTTTTATTGAGTCAAAATCTTGACTTTCTAGAAGTCCCCAATGGTACTGCACATCATTTTTTATTAATTTTTGCAATGGCCTGACCATTTCTGAAAAACACGGGACAAACCTTCTAACAAAATTTATCTGACCTAAAAAAGATTGCATAGACGTTTTGGAAGAGGGGGGGGAGTTTTGAAATGACTTGAGTCCTTTTAGGTTCAATGATCATCCCTTAATTGGATACAATGAATCCGAGCAGCTTGCCTTGTTGTAACAACCCTAGCTGAATACGTTCTTAGGGATTATTAAGTAAAATTTATTAAATAATTAATTGTCCTAATATGGTTTTAATTAAACAATGATTAGTATTAATGATATTAATTGATTATTTATTTATTAATTAATTGTTTTAACTTTTGATTAATTAATTAATTCATATTACACTCAATGATATTGGTAATAATTAAAGGGGGGCTTAATAATTTTAAATTGTTTAATTAAAATGCTTTACGTATGCGGGAAGGGATAAGGCATTAAATAATGGGATAAGAAATTAATAAGGGGGAGATAAGGAAATTAATGAGGGGGAAGAGTCGGTGAAGGAGGGATAAGGAAGGGAAGGAGTTGGAGGGGAGATCATTCGACGGGAGTTGGCCATGGATTTTGGGAGCTCTGTATTGCAGAGAGGGAGGTGAATCATTGGGAGTATTAGTGCACAACCCTAGATGAATACGTGTTGAGGGATTCTTAAGTAAAATTTATTAAATAATTAATTGTCCTAATATGGTTTTAATTAAACAATGACTAGTGTTAATGATATTAATTGATTATTTATTTATTAATTAATTGTTTTAACTTTTGATTAATTAATTAATTAGATAATTATTTCATATCACACTCAATGATATTGGTAATAATTAAAGGGGGGCTTAATAATTTTAAATTGTTTAATTAAAATTCTTTACGTATGCGGGAAGGGATAAGGCATTAAAGAAATGGATAAGATATTAATGAAGGGGGGGATAAGGCATTAAAGAATGGGATAAGAAATTAATAAGGGGGAGATAAGGAAATTAATGAGGGGGAAGAGTCGGTGAAGGAGGGATAAGGAAGGGAAGGAGTTGGAGGGGAGATCATTCGACGAGAGTTGGCCATGGATTTTGGGAGCTCTGTATTGCAGAGAGGGAGGTGAAACATTGGGAGTATTAGTGCACCGGGGTTGCTGGGGGTTTTGGGCACGGAGGACCAGGATATCTGTTGATATCCTAGGGCTAGGGAGCTACCTAGTTGGTAGGGAGGACGGTTTTGGGTAGTGTTTTGCAGAAGTGGGAAGGAAGCAAGCGGCGGGAAACACAGGTTGATAGCATCAGGCTCAGGTATTTACCAAGAATTATGCATTGTTTTGTATTAAATTGTTATTAAATTTTATTACTATGAAGAATTTGATTGCGAATGTGTTTAATGAAGTAACTTTTTAATTTTAATGTTGTGTTATAAATTAATGGTTGCCTAAATTAATTCAGTTGTTACATTTGGTATCAGAGCTGTAGTTGAAACACTGGAGCCTTAAGGGCCAAAGTCCCTCCCGCCTAACCTGCAAACCAAACCAAATGAACTATTAAATGATTATATAAACAAATCTAATTATATATATAAATGAAATAAACAAATCTAAATATGATGATCAATATGGAAATTCCAGTTATTCAACAAATCATCTAATATATATATATATATATTTGTTTACGCAAGTTATTCAATATATATACATAAACGCAAGTTATATAAACAAATTCCATTATATAAACATTGCACTGTCTCCTTGTTCATGTTTGAAGATGGCGGGTCATCAACTAATATTAGA
>ML781818.1:1077491-1106511 GCA_009831015.1 Picea engelmannii
AAGGCATTAAAGAATGGGATAAGAAATTAATAAGGGGGAGATAAGGAAATTAATGAGGGGGAAGAGTCGGTGAAGGAGGGATAAGGAAGGGAAGGAGTTGGAGGGGAGATCATTCGACGGGAGTTGGCCATGGATTTTGGGAGTTTTGTATTGCACAGAGGGAGGTGAAACATTGGGAGTATTAGTGCACTGGGGTTGCTGGGGGTTTTGGGCATGGAGGGCCAGGATATTTGTTGATATCCTGGGGCTAGGGAGCTACCTAGTTGGCAAGGAGGACGGTTTTGGGTAGTGTTTTGCAGAAGCGGGAAGGAAGCAAGCAGCGGGCAACACAGGTTGATAGCATCAGGCTCAGGTATTTACCAAGAATTATGCATTGTTTTGTATTAATTTGTTATTAAATTTTATTACTATGAAGAATTTGATTGCGAATGTGTTTAATGAAGTAACTTTTTAATTTTACTGTTGTGTTATAAATTAATGGTTGCCTAAATTAATTCAACTGTTACACTTGTTCCACTACAAAGACAAATTTTTTGGGATTTAGAGAGATGTCGTACTTACGACATCATTGTAGAACATATCTTAGATGAGCTAAATGATCTCCTTTATTCTTTGAGAAGACAACGACATCATCTAGATAGAATACTACAGATTGATTGATTAGACCACAGAAAGTGATATCCATCGCTCTCTGAAAAGTGGCACCGGCATTTATAAGCCCAAAGGGCATCTTTCTATAAGCATAGGTACCCCATGGAGTATGGAAAGTGGTTTTCAGCTGGTCTGGGGGAGACATTAGGACTTGGTTATACCCTAAAAAACCATCTAACAATGGAAATATTTCATAACTCGATACCTGTTGGAGAATCTGTTCCATGGGAGGAACAGGGTAGTTGTCTTTATCAGAAGTTCCGTTTAAATTTCAGAAATCGACACATAGTCAGATTTCGCCACTTTTCTTCCTTACAGGGACAAGATTAGAGACCCACTGTGTATGTCTTACTGGGAAGATTATCTTAGCATTCAAAAGTTTGTTTAGTTCTTTCTTGGCCATTGGTTCAATTTTTGGGTGCATCTTTCTTAACTTCTGTTGAAAAGGTTGAGCCTGGGGTTTCATGGGAATAATGTGTTGTATGATGTTAGAATCAAAGGTTTTTAGATCATCATATGTCCAAGCAAAGACATCCTTAAATTCCTTAAACAACTTAATAAATATTGATTTTTCTTGCTCAGAACATCCCATTCCTAAATTGATGCATTGTGGATTATCTTTAGTTCCTAGATTTTCCTTTTCATAGGTCAAGGAAGAACTATTTGTTTTACAATTTACTAATTTTCTGAATTTATCATGAAAATCAAGGATGATTTTAGGGGCTAAATTTCGCTCATGGGATAATTTTCCATGGTTTTTCCAAAAACAAGATTTGCTATTTTAAAAATGATTCGCCCAAATTCTATAGAATAAAATTATTTTACCTTAAAAATCGCCAAAAAATTATAAAAACTATATAAAATCCTTAGAAATTTGAATATTTTTACAAAAATATCGCCAATCATTTATAGTTGGCATATGAAGGATTAGGAAGATTTGTCAAGGTTTCTACATTTTAAAATAAATTTCCACCCTTAAAATCATCCCTGATGCAAATCATAAAACTTTTCTAATCTTACCATGGATTTTGGGATAGAATTTAGCAGATTCGATGTTGATTGAGGAGATATTGGGTCCGATGTTACCGTAAAATTGCAGAGGTCTTCATCATGGGTACCTTCATCGATAACTGCACCTTGGAAAGTATCTTCCATGTGCAGAAAACTGATGATCTGTTGATCGTCATAGAAAAACCTCCAATTAGTGATGTTGTCTGGGATGGATGGTCTGAACAACAACTCGATGGAAAATGCATTTGGAGAAAGGCCTTCTGTGGGAAAAAGTTTAGAAGTGACATTATCCAACAAGTCAGCCTAAGAATTGTTCAATATTGGAATATAATTAATGTTAAACGCAAAAAATTTGTTCATTAGATTCCATACCTCAGCTTGATAAATTTTCAGGTGTGGAGATAGACAATGAATGGAGTTTCTTACCTGTCTGACCACAATTTCTGAATCGCCAAAAACCATTAAATTCTAAACTCTTAAATCTAGTGCCTTTCTAAGACCTTGTAGGAGCGCCTCGTATTCAGTTGTATTATTTGTGCATTCAAATTCTAATCAGCAAGCGATCAAAGTTTTGTTACCTGCTAGATCAATGAGCACACATCCTACACTGGCTCCTTCTTTAGATTTAGATTCATTGAAGTAAAGAGACCAGATATGATTCTCATCAGTTGTATGTGACACCTTAGAGAGAACTGTTGACTGTTTGCATGTCATGAGTTCGGACTGATGTTCTGGGTTAGTAATGGTAGAAGTTTCAACCACAAAGTTATCGAAAAAGGTGTTCATCCCCTGCATTTTAGTTGAATTGGTGTAGGCAGTAAATGGTTCATCGAGATCATTTAAATCAGTTACCGTAAGCTTGAGGTAACACTCACAATTGATCTTGATTCTATTAGGATTTCCATTCTCTGGCAGCCACAAATGAGACCAATCCATCGAAAAGTAACCATGCAGTTGTTTGGACCAATCCCTACTTAAAAATAAGCCATATACTTCAGGGATATCAATGACAATAATATCAATAATCCGATGGACTTTAGGATTAGATGATAATTTGATAAGTACATTTTTTAATTCACCTATTACCTTAACACTGGTCCGATCAAGATGAATAATTTTCAGACTGGAAGGTTGAACTTTAGCATTGATTTTTTGGCAGACAGACCAAGGCATTACGGTTGATGATGCACCAGAATCTACCATACAATTATGTACATTCCTATTAAAAATTTCAAAAGTCAACAAAAATGGTGGGACATTTCTGCGAGTATTAACAACAGAAGTTTGTTGGTTTTTAGTTGCAGCCCCTGGAACTATTTTATCTACATTTTTTATTCTTTTTACAGCAAGGTCTCTTTTATCAAGGGATTCTAGTGTCATTTTAATGAAGACCATTTGAGGTGTTTTAGTGTTGTTTTCTGTAAATTTGTTGTTGTTCAGATTGTTGTTTTTGTTGTTTTCTGCAATATTCTGAAGCATCTTTTGTAGAAGAAAAGGAAATTTCAATAATTCATAAACAGAAATATTAGCTCCAAGTTTTTTGATATCCTCAATCAAATCATATTCTAAACTTGGAGTCGCTAAATTCTATTTAGTTTCAATTTGTTTAGACTATTTTTGAATTGCATTAGTTCCAATTTCAGAAGAGAATTTATTCATTGTTTTTCTTCTGGTATTGTAAGGATGCACCATTTCAAAATTGGCTTGAAAGATACTATCCAAAAAATGCCCAAAGATGTTGGGAGAGGATTCATCCTCTTCCACTATTTTTTGTTCAACCACGTCTTCAGAAATCTTGGGGGGAACTAAGTTGTCATGTGCTTCCAGAATCGTCTGGATAACATACTGTAGGATTTCTAGATTTAGGCCTTCAGAATTTGAGTTAGGCCAATTTGTGGGAAAAGGATTTCTAAAAGGGGGTTTGTAATACCCTTTGCTTGAAGAATCTTCTTCTGTTGATCTCCTTAAATCTATAACCTGATTTGACAACTTATGAATGACCTTGTGTAAACTTTCCAGATCTGAACTGTCTGATTGAGTTTTGGTTTGGGGAGGTCTAGGAAGAATTTCTATTTTCTTCTTGGAAGATGAGGTAATGTCTACCTTGTTACTGATATTGTCTTTTAGGCTTAGAATATATTTCTCAATTTGTCTTGCCTCCTCGAATGCTTTCAATAATGTTGTTTTCTTAGACCTTTTTACCCAGATTGCTATGTTCTAGTGCAGGGCTTTGGTATAGTATGTGACAATAAGATTTTTAGCAGGCATTGAATCAATGGGGATTTGATTCTTTAATGTTAGAAACCTTTGATTAAAGTTTTTTATTTTTTCCTTGGGGTTCATCTTTAAACTGGAGAGTTCCATGACTAAGACTTCGAGAGATTTGTTGTCTCCAAATTTCTCAAGGAAACAATATTCGAATCTATCCCAAGATACAATGGTGTGGGGTTGTTGGGAAAAATAAGAGGTAGAGGCATTGCCTTCAAATGTGTATGGAAACAATCTACATACTATGTCTTCGTGTTCTACGCTTCAGAGTCTAATGGCTAGCATGAATTTTTTTATATGATCCTCAACAATCTGCTTGGAATCTAGATCGAATTTAGGGAGCCATTTTTATGGATGTTTAGGCAAAGGATGCTGGGGTCTAGGTATAGCCACAACATCTTGATCGAGCCAAGGTCTGGTAGGATTTTTTGGATTTTCCATAGGTGTGGGTGGTGTCGAAGGCTGAGATGAAGAACTGCCTTCGTCTGATGACTCTTCTCCCGAAGAGGAGGGAGATGAAGGCGGTGGTGATGGTGGGATACCAAATCCTCCAGCTGTAGGAGTGATGATGTGATCTGGATCTATAGGATTTAGGGTAAGACTAGTGCCTTCAAGTTGCTCTCTAATATCAGAAAAATCTAGCAGTTGATTCAATGGCCAGCTTGGTTGTTTCATATGGGCCAAAGCACCGTGTGTTCTTAGAAGTGATTGATGAACAATTTCTTGTACGTCACCCCCCACGGGGTTTGGTGTTACTGGTTCAACAGTAATATGTGGATTTTCATTTGATGTGGTTGTTGTTTGAGAGGTAATATTGTCATCAAAACGACTTCTTGTTACTATAGGTGAGTGGGTGTGTGGAGGTGGAGTCTTGCGACCTCCACGTGCCATCAATAGTGTTCAAGCCCTCCTTCTAGTGTCATTTGTTGATGGATGAAAATGAACATCCGTCAATTGGAAGAACGAGTCCAGTCTGGGGTTTTCTAATTAACCCAAGCCATTTGGTATGACTCGTTCTGATAGGTTTAATGGCTCCGTTGGCCAATCTAAAAGTCCTAAAATAAACAAATAAAAAAAATAAAGGGACGAAATAACTAACTAATTACTAATCACTAATATATATATGTACATGTATGTATATAACTATTTTAAATAATATTTACACAACAGATCTGTTTCTCTAATTTATGTGCATGTTATACAATTTGTGAGTTTTAATTTGAACTCACGAAAATCTATGAAACGATGGTTCTTTTGATAAAAATAGATAAAGAAAACAAAATAAACTATTTTTTTTTTTTTATCTCTATGTATCTGTAAGATTAAATATCAAAATACTATGGAACAAGAATATGTAGATGGCAAAAACCAGAGCACATATAAAAGTTTTGAAAATAAACAAACAAATAAAAGAAACAAACTAACCTATTAATGAGTTGATGAGCATGCATCCGACGTCTGTATGATCATGAATCGTCCATCCAGTCTGTCCACGAGATAAATCTGTAATGAACCTTTACGTTGTTCGGAATAAATGCCAAACAATATATTGACTCTTGAATTTTAATGATAGAATGATAGGATGCAAATAATAACTGTGATATTTGTGACTGCAAGCAATTACACATAAGATAAATCTAGCAGTAACAACCTGCTTTTAATCATTCAACAAGATTAAGATAAACCTTATCATTTGAATTGAACGATCAATCACTATTTTCATATAACTGAAGCATAAAATTGTGGATTGTATGAAAGAAATTATCTTGACGACATAATAATTTGTGAAGACAAAAGCTATCAACAATTATCGAATTATCAAGATAAACAAACCATATACAACAACAATATTTACAAATAGCTAAAGCAGAAATGTAAACATATGTTCTGTCCAAATTCGTGTATAAGTTGTCCACCTTCAGCCCCAGGCCAAGATGTCTTGATTACAAAAAATAATGAGTTTTTAAAGCCTTCATAAAGTTAACTGTCTTATCTTCTGAGATCATATATTAATTACAAAAATAGAGGGGGGATACAACCACCCAGATCATACTAAATCTTCTAAAGATAAAAAAGTTTATTCCTGTTTATACAAAAATGTATCATAGATATGGCTAACAAGCCCCAAAAATGATTCAGATCACTTGGTCACCACAAACTCCTAGATATCCTAAAAAGAAAAGAAAAAATAGAGAAACTTGGATACATATTTAACCATTATTTTGCAAATTTCGAATTAGAATAGACTGGCTACAAAATCTTCTGATTCTGTAGCTAGAATATTTTAGTAATGAAATCCAATTTATTCAATGAACAAAACAATCTAATTTATTTAATGAATAACCCTATTTTAAGATAAAAGAAATCTTACCTCTAACTATAAAATCAAATCATATCAGATGATCTCAAAATTTATTATTGTTGTTGCAGTCTCAACGTTTTTTAATATCACATTCCCTATAGTTTTCATGCGTTTCCCTTTTCTTTGAATGACAAACTCGAGGATACGATTTTCATTTGTTAAGGCACTGACCTGATCAGTGAGAGATTTAATCTGTGACTGTAAAATAGATATATCGGTGTAGTACTTATCAATCCAGAATAGGCAAGCTTCACATTGTGACTGTGCGACGGTCCCTTGGGAATAACCATGGTTGTGAACTGGAATGTCCCCAACATGGACTATAGATTTGTTACCCAACTTAATACTAGGAAACCCTTCACTATGTTTCAGACAAGGTGGTAGATTGTCCACGAAGTTGTAAGATTGATCGAGGTCTGGTTGGAAAGAAAGAGGGTCTTCTTCAGTAAGAAATCTATCAATTTTAGAATCCGAACTCTCATGGATCTCAATCATCTTGATCGAGCTCACATGAGGGTTTGACTTGTTTCGGAGCTTCCTCAAAATCAACCTTCCATCTCTCTTATTTTTAAAACCCAAATCAACATTGCCTTTAGATGTCTTGCCTGTAGGTCTGTTTGAATTTTTGATAGAGTCATTAGGTTGTGCAACTTGCTCATGGGCCTGCTCAACAACTTTTGTGTCATGTAAAGGATTACTGTAGGTGTCCATAACACAAGTCTGGGTAGGTGAAGGGGGTGTTGTAGGATAGACTAAGGTTTCCTCAATCACTTAGTGAAACCATTTCTGGTTAAAAATGAATCCCAATCATCGTTCTTAAACTTCAATTGATGTGCAAGCATAATTTTTATTAAACTGTGGTGGAAAAGGCTCGAATATCAACGTTGATTTTTATACCTCTTAGCCATTTTGTAAAGGATCCTCCACAGATAATAAGGCATGTTTAAAGGAAACCCTATGAAATTCATGAGAAGACACAGGTGATAAAGAAACACAAAACCAAAATGACCTTCACAAGTGACAAATTGTTTCAACACTGCAAGCAGACCATGCCATCGGGATTTCAGTAAGGAGACTGGCATACCTTTGTCACAACCATTGATCTTTCAATATGTAAAGAAAAGACTCCATGGAACCTCTTCTACCTTAGCATTCTTGAACTACTTCTACCCACTCGTAGGGAGTCATGTTTCTTGGCTTAAAAATTCCTCTGTGACTTCGAGTTGAATGTCCCCCACCTTAGCTCTACATCCATCAAATGAGAGAGAAAATTCTTGAGAAGTTTGTAGGTTGAAACCCTGGAATGTTTCAAGGAAAATGAGTCAACCGTTTCCCTCAATATCCTCCCTGGCATCATCGCATAGAAGCAACGTCTGAGTGTCATTAGGTTCGACTCTAACAACCGGGGCCATGGTGAATCGACAGGAGGTCACCCAAACACAGTGCATATGGAGGGTTTGCAAGAGCATACCAGAGCTATACTCCAAGCCCAAAAACCATTAACAGTCTATGGTGTATGAGCAAAAAAAGATAGGCATTGTTTGAAATGAATGCAAGGGGTGTTTCAAATCCCAAGACCAAGCTTCGAATGATGGGCTGACTGTAATTGTATTTCCACCTCTCATATAGTATAGGCCATGACCAAAGCATTAAAAATAAAAATGAGTGCGCAACAAAGTGGGTTCAGTCGTAAAGTTTGGGAGAGGGAAACTTGTAAACCAAAACCTAGTGATGAGGGAATGAATGACCAAGAACCACACTAAAACCATATCAATGCTCAAATTAAAAAGTCCTTTATTGATACAAATAATAATTCATAAGCATGCTTGACATTCAAGGAGTCAAAACAAAGAGAATAATATTCATAACAAGGAACAAGGCTTCATTAATAAAAACTGTAGAGACATTTTGTCTTTCATAAACTTCTCAAATAGAGTGGTAATACATCCATAAGTTTTAATGCTTCATTTTCATGCTTTCAGTCATGAACGAAGCATGAAAACAAAGACAATAGGGAAAACTGAAAACTTGCAATTTTTGTTTTGAAAAATGCTTATGAAGAACAAAAAAATGTACGACCCCAATTAGGCAGCTACATAGATCATTATTTGATATAAAAAGTTAAAAACATGTTGGGCTACCAACAAGTCCCAAGAGAACACTTGGACTATTTTTGGAAACATGGGAGGTGTAGCAAGTTAAGAATGGGCCATAGAGAAAGAAAACCACAACTTTCATGGTGTTCGACCATAATATCTATTTGGGATAAGGACAATCCTTCACAACCATAACATTGAAGGATGATGCAAGGTTAACATAGAATCCCTTCGGACTTCGTGACTTCGGTGAAGTTAGGTGTTAAGAAGCAAGAGAAGGATCGAACCCTGAAACTCCTAAGTCTCAGAGGATATATACACCATAGATCCGAGGAAAAACCTTACCATTATATCAATCTAAGAGCAGAAGGTAAGACGTGTGGTGAAGAGTAGATTAGAGTCGTCGGATCTATGTGAAGAAGTTGGGTGTGTTGGTGCACAAACAAACAAAGCCTGAAGTCCCGAAACAAAAGAGCAGAAGTGGCATGGTAGGATGACATCACCAATGGTGACATGGAACTTCCTAGACATGCCACGTGCCACCATCTTAGTTGGTGACATTTGTACTATGTGGACCCGGAGGGTAAGGAAGTTCTAGAGTCCGGTGTTTGGAAGAATTAGAGTGTGCAAGTATAGAATCTTCTGAAGTCTCGGAATTTCGAAGACCAGGAACCTTAAAGTGACGTGGTTTGTTGATGTCACTCTAAATGACATGGACACATGGGATGTGTGCCACATGTCAGAGAGTTAAGAACCATTGTAAGATTGAAATTTAGTTAGAGTGTGACATTATCACCCGCCTGATTGGACCACATGTCGTCTTCGTGTGTCTTACCATGTAGCGCTCCTATAGGTGGCACAAGGTAGTTAAGCATGACGAAGGAGTTAGATGGATCATGCCCACATTAACCTTGGTCACAATCTATCAATATCAAGGGTCGGGAGGCATTGCGGAGATCCAATATGCATGGAATATAATTCTACTAGGTGGTCCCGCAATCCAAACCATGGTTTCCTAGAAGGGGTACGTGTCAACATGGGGACAATTGCAGAATGATCAATGGGTTACTCCAAAACCGTCGACCCATGTTCCCACAATATTAAAAGTATAAAGTTTGATGTGACTTTTTGGTATATCAGTTCAAGTACGAAAATTGTGGGCCCTAGTGGATGTGTGGCGCCAGTTGTGAAGTCCAGAGACTTGACACTCCAAAAGAATGGTTCATAAGGGAATGAAAGGAATAGCTTTCTAAAGCTTCGTAATGCTGAGGTGATGTGATGTAATGATGTCACCAAAGGTGACATGGAATTGTTCAAAGATTAACAGTTTGGGGTGTTGGGGGTGTTCGGATGTGAAATCCTTTGAAGTCTCGAACCTCCGAAGTCCTGAAGCTCATTTTCCTGAAGTTCCATAGTGGGTGTCAGTCATTGGATGTTGGGTAGTCGTGGACTGTTGATCCACCCTACTTCGTGAGTTCGCCAATCCAACACTCTGATAGATTTGTTGTGATATGCTTTTAAAACCTCTGAAGCCAGAGCCCGAAGTTTCAATTCTCTAGATAAGCACCCAAATCATAAGCGTTGGGTCACAGTCGTGGTCACATACGAACCAAGGGCTAAAGAAAAGGGGATATCGCCCGATTTTTTTTTCCAGAATAGAACTAGGCTTAGAGATGGAAGCCCACAGGGTTCTTGACTGACAAAAACCTGTAGAAAATGGAATTTGATATTGTTTTTGTTGAATCAGATTGGTTTATTCTGGAAAATTATTAAAGTTATATAGCCTCACAAAACTCAACTGACTGCACATTTTGCAAAATTAACCGTTGGTAGAACTGAACCGAATTGTTCCACGGTGTAGATAAATGGAGGGGGAACAAAATTCTTTCAGTTCGGAGAATGAATCTATAAGAATGGATGTCCATTTGGGAGTTGAAGGATCGAACTCCAATGGGCATGGAGAAGAGATATATAAGTAAGGAAACATGATGAAAATCATTGAAAGATTGTAGAAAGATGTCCAGACTCACCGAGTAGTTGACATAAATCTCATGAAAGCCAGGAAACAATAAGGAGAGTTCAATATAAATTTGATACAGAGCCTAGAAATAATAGAAATGAAATTGGATAAGGATAATGAAGCCATTATATCAGGAAGTCACAGGTCCCCTGATGAGAGGAGAAAATCAAGGAGTGTTGGCAGACACCATCATCACTCCCAAGGGAACTCCAAGAGGAAGGCACACAGTAGTTCAAGCCCATCTCCTACTAAAAAGCATACAAGATATGGAGTGGATGAACTGAAGGGTGAAATGAACAAAATCAAACCACCTACGTTTGATGGAGAGCACCAGAAGGAGGAAGATGTTGAGACATGGATTCTTGGCATGATGAAATATTTCCAACTTCAAAAATACTCCTCTCATGCAGAAGGAAGAATTGCAATGTATCAACTGAAAGGAAAGGCATCCATGTGGTGGGATCAACTTGTGCAGGTGCAACACATTAAAGAGAAAAATGTTACTTGGAAGGAATTCAAGAAACACTTTGAAAAGAAATATTTAACTAAGAGATACTATGATAGAAAGATGAAAGAGTTCTTTGAGCTCAAATTGGGCAGCATGACCATTGATGAATATGAACAAAGTTTTTGGAAGTGTTGAAGTATGTCCCTTTCATCAAAGATGATATTGTCAAAATTCAAAGGTATCTTAGTGGACTGTCATCTTCCATTAGTGACAAGATCTAGTATGATGATCTTAAAACTATGGAAGAAACTATAAGGAGATAAAAATGCTTATATGAGAAGCAAAGAGAAAAGCCCACTTTTCGGAAGGCTTGGGAAGACAAGAATAGGTTCAAGAAAGAGCAGAGGCAGAAGGGAAACAAACCTCCCTTTTTCAGAAACAATCCTCAAGGAAAGCCATCTTTTAGAGAGTAGAGAATGGCTGAGGTAGGGGGACAAGGGCCAAGGAATATGCCTATTCAATGTTGGGGATGTCAAGGAGACCACAAGTATAGAGATTGTGCCCACAAAAATGGAAAAGTGAGATATGTCCACAATGTTCAGCAAGTAGAAACAATGGAGGACATGGGAAAAAATGTACCCAAGATCTATGCAGCCCTAGAAAACAAGCAAGAAGAATATCAGTCACATATGATTGAAGTGGAAGGTATGATCAATGACCACACCATTTCTATTTTAATTGATGCATGGGCTAGTCATAGTTATATAGATCCTAAGATGGTGGAAAGTTTTGTTTTTCCAAGAAACAAGCATGGAAAATATTGGTAAGTGCAGCTGGCTACAAAAGCCAAAAGAAAAGTTACTGAAACGGTTAAGTCATGTCCCATGCACATGAATGGACTGAGCACAAGGGAACGTTTGAACATCTTACCTTTAGGTTCCTATGACTATCTAATTGGTATGGGCTGGTTGGACCAACACCATGCCATTTCACACTGCCATAACAAGGCATTCACTTGCTTGGATGAGGAAGGAAATTGGAGAATAGTCCAAGGAATTCCTAGAGCAGTTTTTATCAGAGAAATCTCAGCAATGCATTTGGAGAAGTGCTACAGGAAAGGATGTCAAATATTTTCATCCCATATGGAGGAAGAATCTAAGGATAAAGTACCAAATCTTGAGGATCATGATGTCCTGGAATATTTTGAAGAGTGTTCAAGGAAGTACCAGGACTGCCTCCAAAGAGAGATATTGATTTCTCCATAAACATGATGCCTAGAGTAGCTCCAGTGTCAAAGACTCTATACATAATGAGTACACTAGAGTTGAAGGAACTAAAAATGAATCTTGAAGAGATTCTGAAAAGGGGTATATATGCCCAAGTGTATCACCTTGGGGTTCCCCAGTATAGTTCGTAAAGAATAAAGATGGGACAATGAGATTGTTCATTGATTTCATACAGTTGAATAAAGTGATTGTAAAGAACAAGTATCCTCTGCCAAGGATTGATGATCTCTTTGATCAAATGAAGGATGCAAAGATATTTTCGAAGATAGATCTCAGGTCAGGGTACCATTAGGTAAGAATTAAAGAGGAAGATATCAACAAGATTTCCTTTAGGACAACATATGGTCATTATGAGTTCACAGTGGTGTCATTTGGGTTATCAAACACACCTATTGTTTTTATGTGCTTAATGAATGGTGTTTTCAGGGAATATTTGGACAAGTTTGTCATTATCTTTCTGGATGACATCATTGTATATTCCAAGTTAGAGGAAGAGAATAAGCATCATTTGAATATGGTGTTGCAGGTGCTAAGAGAGCATCAGTTGTATGCCAAATTGAGCAAGTGCTCATTTATCAAAAAGGAATTCACTACTTGGGGCATATCATTTCAAAGGATGGGATAGTCGTGGATCCTGAGAAGATCAAATCCATTAGAGAATGTGAAAAAAATCATATCCTTCATGGGTCTAGATGGATATTACAGAAGGTTCATTGCAGGGTTCTCAATAATAGCTCACCCCATCACTTCCTTGCAAATAAAAGGGAAGAAATTTCAATGGATAGAAGAATGTGAAATAAGCTTCCAGCAATTGAAGCAGTTGTTAACCAGTGCTCCAATTCTAAAGATTGCAGATCCGAATGAGGATTTCGTGGTTTCACAGATGCATGTAAGGAAGGACTAGGAGGAGTCCTCAGCCGAAATGGATTTGTAATATGTTATGAGTCTAGAAAATTGAAAGAGAATGAAAGGCTCTATGTCACTGATGATTTGGAGTTGGAATCCATTGTATATGTGCTAAAGAAATGGAGACATCACCTCATGGGAAATAGGTTTGAACTCAGGGAAGACCACCATAGTATGAAGTATTTGTTTGATCATCCCACCTTGAATGTTAGGCAGAGAAGATGGTTGGAATTCCTCTGCAAGTATGACTTTGATATCAAGCACATCAAAGGAAAGGAGAACACAGTGGTTGACGCACTCAGTAGGATAGTGCATGAATTGCATGCTACAACCATCAACATGTATCAGATGAATCTTCGAGGTGGAATATCTGAGGCTGCAAATTCAGATTTGCAATACATGGAATTAGTAACAAAATTGTAGCAAGGCAAAATGCAGCAGAAAGTTGAGTATTATGAATTGGGAATTGATGGAATCCTTAGGTATAGAAATAGAGTCTATGTACCCAATTTTTAGGAATTGAGGAGTGTGATTTTAAGGAGATGCATAATGTGCCTTATGCAGGACATACAGGATATCAGAAAATAGTTTTAGCAGTTAAGAGCCAATATTATTGGCCAAGAATGAAGAAAGAGATTGTTGAATACATAGCTAAATGTTTAGAATGTTAAAGGGTAAAGGCGGAGCATATACACCCAGTTGGTTTGCTACAACCATTACCCATTCTTGAGTGGAAGTGGGAAGCGGTGACAATGGTTTTCATCACAGGATTACCCCGAACAAACAAGCAACATGATTCCATCATGGTGGTGGTGGATAATATTGCTAAAGATGCCCATTTTATTCCATTGAAGACTACTCACAAGGCAGCTAATGTTGCAGATATCTATATGAGGGAAGTAGCACGATTGCATGGCATACCCAAAAAAATTGTGTCTGATAAAGACCCAAAATTTACCTCAAAGTTTTGGAAAGGGTTATTCAAGGGGTTCAGAATGAACCTGAACTTCAACATAGCCTATCATCTGGAGTCTGATGGGAAAACAGAGAGGGTGAACCAAGTGATAGAAGACATGCTAAGGATGTATGTGATGGATAAACCTTCTAAATGGGAGGATTATCTACACTTGGTAGAATTTTCTTACAACAATGACTATCAAGCATCATTGAAGATGAGCCCATTTGAAGCACTTTATGGAAGAAAGTGAAACACCCGTAAGCTAGGATAACCTAGTTTATAGGGTAGTGGTTGGGCTAGATATGCTCAAGGAAATGGAAGAACAAATGCTAAAGATTAAGCAGAATTTGAAGGTTCCCCAGGATAGGCATAAGAGCTATGCTAATAAGAACATAACTCACAAAGAATTTAAAGTGGGGGATCATGTATTGTTTAAAGTAAAATCCAATAGAATCTCCTTGAAGTTGGGAAATTGTTCAAAGCTGGCAGCCAGATATTTTGGACCATTTGAAATCCTAGAGAGGATTGGTCCAGTAGATTATATGCTTGCATTACCTACATATATGTCTATACATAATGTGTTTTACGTGTCTTTGCTTAATAAATATACACATGATGCTAATCATGTTATCGATTGGAATGTGATTCAGGTGGAGCAAGAAAGTGCTTTCTGGGTGCATTCAATGTGTATACTGAACCAGAAATGCAAGAAACTCCAAAATCGAGCCATAGGGCTTGTAAAAGTCCAGTGGACCTTGTACGGTCTTGAGGATGCTACATGGGAGCATGAATATGCTATGTCGACAGAGTACCTGCATCTTTTTTGAGATTTTGAAAATATTGCAGTTATTATGTAAATGAGTTTCACTGAGGACAATGCAAAAATAAGGTGAGAGGATTGTAATACCCCAAGGCCAAACCCATATGAAATGTAATGATGTTTGTAGGATGGCAAGATGAATGTTGATAAGCCGGTAGGCTTATGTGTTTATTAGGCCGAAGAGCCTATATGCTAAGGCCAATAAGCCTAATTTTTGTATATGTAATTATGCAAATTATTAATAAAATACATCGTTGCATGTAGACTGACCACGAAGAAAGAGTGATGGGGGAAGAAGCTCCACTAGGTAGAGAAAGGGATGGGACTGAGAAGATAGGAAAGAGGGGCTAAGCTAGAGGTCTTAACCCAAGGAAATATTATAATATATTCCTAAAAAATGAAAATATTAAAGTGGGGGAAAATAAACCTAGTTATCCTAAGTTCCTGGGAAAGGGAACGAATGATAAATGGAGTGCATGAAGCTCCAGGAAGACAGGTGTAAACCTAGGTGCATGCATTTAAATCTGGAGAGTTATATCATTGAGGGGGTTCTCTCCTCATTATGCCATCCTTCGCCTAACTCATTTTTCCTCCATTGTCGACCTCTCCATATTGGACGCATCTTTGAAACCAGTAACTCGGGATGTCGACCTATGTTTTCCTGTGAAGTCCAGCATATATGTACTTGCCAAAACCATGTTGTTCCTTACCGAATTGTGGTTGATTCCATTCCCTAAGCTATATTGAACCTTTGTTGGAACTGAGTTGAAGTTAGTTGAAGAAGCGAGTTGTTAGTCCCGTGGTTGAAGAACCGGGTTGTCAGACCCATGGTTGAAGAGGCAGGTTTTTAGGCCTGTGAGAAACTCTCTTTAGGTGAGAGAGTTTGATGGGAAGTGATTTTCTCCTAGAGAGAGTCTAGAACCAGCCATTGAGCTCTGAGAATTCCTGATCCGACCTGTTGTCGAGACCTTGAAAGGGAAGTGGAGTAGTTGATGGACTGTGGAATAGTGAAGGTGCATATTCCCAGGGTGGAACAGGCATGGGGGGAATGATATTCCGTGAGTAGTGGTCGTAAGAAGGCTCTTGGAGAGAATCCTTCCAGTTGAACTATGTAGTCTCCTCTAACCTCAACCTAGTCTAGGATTCCTTTTCCCTGTGTGGAGCCTAGTCCCATCTCGGAGGTGAGCCATTGCTAAGCGTGTTGAGCAGAATGGTCTAAGGATGGGAGGTTTGTGGAAGGTTTGCACGTAGTTGGTGGATCTCAATTAAAATATAAGTATGAATTCCTTGTTCATTCACCTGCTATGTATTTATATATGTTGTTACATCTATGGTTTTGACTGGATTATTGCATGTATTCTTTTATGGTTATTTCTACAATAATATGTGTATGGTTATAATATGTCATCTATGTGCTTATAGAGACAAAAGTTTTAGTATTATTTCTAGATGAATAAGTGGCATGAACAGAGTAGTGTAACTGTTAAGCTAAGAGAGAGTTGTGGTACAGTGAAATTCCATAGCGATGTTTCTCAGCTTGATGGTTGGGGATGTGACAAAATGGTATTAGAGCTAAGTGAAGTGTCTGAGTAGTGGTGTTTCCTGGCCTATTGGTGGTTGCGGACATCACATGCACATTGTGCACAGGTTTTTCCTTAGATATTTTATATTCTGATGGGTATATGTGTATTCCTTGCACCAGGATTATAGAAGAGGAACAATTTGAAACTTATATAATATCAAATGTTCATTCCTTCAACTATAAAATGCATACACAAGCATATAAATCTGAAAGTATATAACATAGCATTACCCAACTAACTTAGAGATAAGTAAACTCAAACATTTAAAACATGCATTTAAATATAAGTGCACAGGGTAAATGAAACACTTATCTATTACAGTTGATAGCTGACCAACTGACTGTGGGTGTTGGCCTCTCCACCCAACCATAGGCTCCTAGGAATTCATTCTTAGCAATTTGGCCACCCCCGTACCAAGCCATGATATCACTAGGGAACCTTTATAGTTTCTCAGAGGTTATTTCTTTTTCATAGTCTCTGCAAGGTTTATCAGATGCTGCCTCAACATCAAGCTCGTGAACTTCTTCTCAGGTCATGTCTTCCACAAATTATCAAATATCCTTTCTCTTATTCTATCCAATAACTAGAACAACTTATCAAGCTTCCAATTCTTCTTCTCAATTGGAGAGCCTCACGCGCAATTCCTCTTTTATTATGCATATTTGGGTCACACATTCCCCTCATTGTGTCCCCTTCTCATCTGTATTCACATGTATTCTTTCATTCCTCTCTCCTCTTCGGGAAATTTATGGACTTGTCATGTTCCTTCTGTCAGAAGGAAACTCGGGTTAGTCTAGGCTTGTAGGAAAAACTGCCATCTGTGGTACTTCAAGATGACAACTTTCTGCCTCCTTATCTAGACCCTCCATGCTTCCATTTAAAAGGGTAGTTAATTTTTCAACCACCGGTCCTTTTCTTATTAACTGATTTCTCCTTGGGATTAGGATGAGGCTTATTATTTCAGCAAGGATAAATTTGGGTCATTTTGACATTTAACCCTCTCCATAGTTTCCTCACTCTTTCCTCTAGTGATATCATGGCCAATACTTCGAGGATTCACCCCCATAGTCAGTTATTGGAAATATAAACAACAATAAATTTACATTGTTCACATGCCATAGCATGTAGATCATAATTAATGATTAATTACAAGTTTGGGGAAACAAGGGTATTACAATACCCTCCCCCTTAAAAGGAACATCATCCTCAGTGTTCTTTATCAACAACACTTGTCATGCCTTTTTTATTTAGCTGCTTCAAAAATATTGATCCTCTTTCTAGGTCAATTCCTTTCAGACTCTTGGCCTTCGTCACCTGCCTTCAATAATCTCGGAAAACAAGCATATTAATCACAATTTCATGTAAAAACATTTTATTGTTGTGCAAAATTCAAGAGGAAAATTTTCATAATCTAGCACAATACTTATCTATGCAGTCCATGGAATCACATCCACGTGGATTTCTTGTTATCTGGGCTCACTATTTTTTCTACACATACCCATTATGTGCATGATCCCGATCGATAGTTTATAAGAATGATCAAAGTATCCTCTTCCTTGCGGTCACTCACCCTCCAGGCCCAGGCTCAGGCATCCCCTTCTCTGTTATGCAGTCCCTCAGGTGATCCATATTTCCTTTCCAAGGATTTCATTGATTTATATATACTTCAATGATCCTTACAGTTGAGGAATCCCTCAAACTTGCTCTACCGAGGCACCCCTCCGACTTATGTTATCATAACACAACATGTTCTAGGGAAATCATGGCTTACCAAAGGGTTCTCATGTCTCAACAATAGCCTCTTTCATGATTTCCATCTTGAAAACCTTCACCTGTTCTCCATGGAGATATTTTTCATCTCACTTGTATCACAGATATACATAAATTATGAGATATTATCATCAATTTCAAATTCAAAATTTTCTTGCAAATCTGTCACGCACATATTTCCAAATTCCACATTTTATTTTTCAGATCTGTTCCAGATAGGACCCAGATTCACAAGTATGGGATTTTTATTCCCATAGCAGTTTAGATTAGCATAAAATTGGTCTTCCTTATGGCTTACAACACTACCATATCCAATACCCTTTCTTCTTGCAACTTCAAAATTCCTCAGCCAAACAAATTGTTAGTTTTCATGCACACTATATTTTTAAAATTATGCATACTAACAATCCAAGTTATTTTTATCTCTTGAAGGATACAAAGAAAAAGGAAATATCATTATTGATGTATGCATCCTTTCAACATACTAAATTTTACAAATGCAATTCAAATTTCAAATGTATTTAATCAATGTGCCAATGTTCATGGCCACATTCACAACCAATGCACCCTTGCATTGACTTCAAGTTTGCCACACTTTATGAAAAGAAATTTTCCATGGTGTGTTGGATCTTAACCAACCTCTTCACCATAGGTATTATTCATTCTTGTTCATTATTTCAATAGGACTATACTTCCTACTACAGGTTGATCATGATGCCAAATTAGCACATATGAAACTATAAGTTTCTCTTGAATTGAACCAAGCATTCTTCCTTCATTAGTAACTAGGGTGCCAACACTCATGGCCACCAAAATTTTATTTTATTTAATAGCTACATAATGTAAGTAAAATATTGGAAAGTCATCCAATCCATTATATTCCCTTTATGCAAACATACATTTCCTTGAATCAATTCCATGCAATGTGCTAACTGTGAGCACCTTTATTCCCAATCTCCCTCTATTGGTCATTATACCCATGGTACTCTTTACTCATGCATTTTATTGCAAGTATTATAACTCATCCTTGATTGGCATAGGATTCCTCTCTCTATCTTTTAGATTCTTCTATACTAAATCTTACCTCGCTTGGGTAGCAATAGCATACAACAACCACTCACAATTATTTGCATATATTTAAGATAATGAAATCTTTTTAGAATGGATTCTTACCAAATTCCTTCATGCCTTATGACACATAGGTATGGAAATTTTTATTCTTTCTTTGACTGCTAGAACCCTCTCTCAATGGTTCTCTATGGGGAATTTTAAAGTCCCTTCAACAACTTTTTAATGACAACCTTCTCGTAGTCATCCTCTTCTTGAGGTTTCCCATCATTGGAAATTGTCTTTCTCAATAGCTCCAATTTATTTCTACACATGAAATACACCACAAATATAATATCTTTCATATAGATACAAATTCTTGTATCATATCCTTCAAATCAATAAAACATTTTTCATATATGTCCTAGCATATCTTTATGCACTTCATCGCATTATCTTTAATGTTTCCATGAGTGAAACACAAACAATTCTCAATCGTTTCTACAATCATACAATAATCATAACTATGATGTCAAAACATTTACTTTTATTATTAAATCAATATCTTGTAACAAACAAATACAATATCCAACAAGGAAGGGGTCAAGGAACTCTTCCCTCATCCCACTCCTTCTACACAACCCTGGACTTTTAGTCCAACTGAGTTATTTTCCAAGCCCTCAATTCCTTTACTTATCATGTATTAACCAAGCCCATTCATTTAAATATGCTTATTTATTCATTATCCCCTTTCAAGTAGTACTTCTTCCCACAACTTCACTTCTGAAGTTTACAACTCTGCTAAACAATTCATAGTTCTTAGGGTGAGAAATGTGTTCCTCATTTTCTACTTATTTTCTTATGCAATATACTTCTTTAATAGATTTTTTTTTGTTCATAATGAATCATGAACCTGTGCATTATGTACATTACCATTCAATTATCAGAATGGTCAACATTCATTGTTAGTCTTGCATTCATGCATGATGTTTTAAAATGTAATCTAGGATTATTATTATTATATATATATATATATATATATATATATATATATATATATATATTCAGAATTAATTAAGGTTGTGACTCTATTCTCCTAATAGAGTCTTCACACATTTCCTCCACAGATAACTCCTTCAACATGAAACTTCCTTATTGCATATCCTTCACTATCTGTGATAGCCTCAACCTTGAGTTATCTTCAGTGTTTTACCAAATATTCCATAATAAACATGCATCTTTGTTATGCCTCCAGATTATTTATCCACACATATTCCTTGTTTTGTAATCTTACATTCATGATGCACTTAACCACATGCATAATAAAAAATCATTTAACTCATGATTGATCACAATTGTTCTCATGCAGTCTTCAAAGGAATAATCATGTTTCCTTTTATCATGACAATAGAGAATCCTTGCTCATTTACTCTTTCAACTGTTTATACGAGCCCTTGCTGGGGAAATGGAACACTTTCCCCTCAAGATATCACTCAAAATAAAAATTTCATGACTCTTCATAATAGAGTCGACCATGCATCCAGGTTACTCATTCAATCTTGGAAAGTGCACTTATTACCTTACATTTCACTCATTTAGGAAGTCAAATCATTCCTTTAGTATAAATATTCTCATACATCATATATATGCACCACTTGCACATTTAATATCCTTGATATATACTTGGTATTAATATTAGTATTCATATCAAGCAACCTCACATCGTATCAAATTCAAGCACTCAAGCATATACAGACATACCTAAACATTCATCATGAAAGTTCATTGCTTGTACCCCTTTCCATGTCCTTCATGGACATATCAAAATTCCAGATGCTTATCCAAAGGATATTACTGTCATTCTCATGAAAAGTTACATAGAGATACTCAACATTGAGCTTCCCTCTTGGTTGAGAGCTTGAAATCATTCGTGTAATATCCACCTCGCAGTTTAACAGACATAGTCATAACTATGTTTCCCTTTCTATACTATAACATCTAGAAATAAAACACTCTTTCCTCAACTTACATGAAAACATTTCCCACTTATAAATACCATCTAGGAAATTGTAACCATGCCCAAGGTAACAAAATAGCCAATCTAGCTTCCAACTGGTCTTGTTCAGCAGACCTTCCGATCAAGGAAATCCTTTTCTAGATTCTGCTCACTAGGGTCCAACTATATCTATATGGCTACCATCCACCAATGGATGTCAATATGATCCATTGGGCATCTATAAGTTCCCCAACACTTCCTTTACCACATTCAGGTTCAACATTTAATTAACCAATTTACCTTATTGATAATAAATTGTAATGTCTAATAATATTTGGACTGTTTTCTTAAAGCTAAAATACAATTTCGAAGTATGTTGCTTACTAAGTATTTTAATACAGAACTCCAGAGTATATTTAGATCATAATCAGTTTAAACCATTACACCTAGAATTCTTCCTTATGTTCAACAATAGTCAGGGATGGAGGTCACTCTCCTCCTCCCATAGGAATTCTAGTAGATTAGTTTCCTATCCACTAAGCAAGGGAGGTTGTTGTGATTTCTCACTCAATCGCCTCATATTTATATAGCTTTGTTTATCAGCTTGATTAGAAAAACACTACCCAACGACTCTTGTACCCAGAAAAAAAATTTGTTTCTCAATTCCCTTCGAAACTCGAGAGTTGCACATGCTCTCCATTTTCAGAGAATGGTCACCCGACTCATTCCTCTTGCATAGACACATCCTTAAGTTAATAGGGATACACGCTCCCCTAGCACAACCATGATATTTTGAACTAGGGGAGGGATACACACTTCTACCTCCATTAAGGTTGTTCTGAATCTATAGGGTTCCTTTTTACTTCTTTACAGGGTTATTGCAACGATGATTTTCATTCATTATAGGTCAAGAAATTTGACTTTACCAATTCCATCAATCCTATGATCATGAGGGATCATACACATATACAAGGTTTAATCCTTCATTAAAGAAGTAATTATTACTGCTATGGATCCTTTCAATCCATTCACATCCAAGTCTTGTTATTAGTAACCATCAACATAATCCCACTATTATAGGATTGGCTATAATTTCTCAAAAGAAATGATAGGCTTCCTTTTCCAAAAACTAGCATGATTCAATATCGTTGGGTAAAATCCCAACTAAATTTTAATCTACATCCTTCTCCTCAAGGAGCTTATGTAGATAATTTTAATTTTTCATATGAGAGTGATACTCTTAGCAAGCTCATTTTAGCCTTGGTAAACTAGTATTATGACTATTCTCCAACCCATCTGAGCCTATTTTTAAATCATGCTCTTCTAGATAGGGTAGGGTAGTATGCCCTCTCCCTTAAAATTTTATAAGAAAGAAAATCACTTGATTCTTTTATGATCCCAAGCAGTCCAAGTGTTGTTGCCATGCTCTAACACCAATTTGTAACACACCCAACCCCTTAAGTACCTTTTTAAGGAATGGGGAATCAAAATTTCTCTTTTCTTAAAAATATTGAATCCTCTGTCTAAGGTCTTCATCCTTTTCTACTCACCCATAGCGTTCTAATGACTGCTACTAGGCTCAAATTCGAGCTCTGGGTTTCAATTTATGGCTTCCCAAAGTTCTTCGGGAATTCATTGGTTGATGGCCATGTGGCATCCATGTGGATCCATCTCATTTGTACCATCCTCTAGCTCCTACATCCATGGTGTAATTCCATCCACCATCCAATCCAAAGATGGGATTTAATCTTCATTTGACACATGAGCTGCAGGGGTGTTCGGCGTTCGGCACTTCGACGTTGAACGCCCCTTTTCCTTTTTGCACACAAATCCTCCGGAGTCCTGAAATCCCAAAATCCTGAGGTGCTACCAAGTAGCTTCAAAATTTGGCCCTTTTGGGAGCATACATTCTAACATCCCAAGTCTCCCAGAGTTTTGAACTCTTGAATTTCCGAAGGAACCCAGAATATCTCCGCGTGGCTCCTTTAGTGGGTCACACATATCACATGTTAATCGACCTATAGGGTCTATGAAACATATGAATCCATGTGACATGTGGAAGGTCAAATGGGGGTCCACATCACCCTGGGTGATGTCAGCATGGCATGTCACCCCAGGTTGATATCCTTCCAAGCCCTTCGATTCTACAATCAAGGTGTGTCCACATAACCCTTGGATCAATGGCCTCTGTTACTTCATAACTTTGACGTTTGGGGAGTTTTTCGTGTGAATTCCTCCTTTCTATCGAAGTGGTCAACACCGAGCTAACCATGTTCTATATCTAATAGTTAGGGGAGATCACAAAGGGTCTCTATATCTACGATTCACGTTTATTTGTAGCTCCGACATTCGGGGAGTTTAATGTCATGACATCTTCGTCCTCCCGAAGTAATACTTTGCTGAAGTGTTGACTACAATTGGATCCAATGGATAGGAGGGATCCCAACACATTCTCAAATCGATGGCTTATGTCACTTTGAAACTTTGGCATTCAAAGGTTTCCTCTCCTTGAACAACACTTCCTTCTAGAGTTATGAACTTCGAACACATGGAGTACTCTGATCAACAGTCCACGTGCACTCTACAATGGGTGGTTGAGATCTACTCTAGCCTTTGGGCATTTTGGAGTTTTCGACCCAAAGCGCAACACTCCTCAAATCTCCCAAAGTGCCAAACTCCAAACCACACTCAATCTGTCGCCACGTGCACCTGACGCCAACAACTAGGATTTTCTCCAGCCTTCAGACCTTCAGGAAACTTGCACGCTCTTGTGATTGTATTTCAATATTTTCAGAGAACCAAGCTTCCTAATAAATGTTGATCTGAGGACCACGTATCCCTCTACTACCAATGACCTAGATTAACTTTGGGCTCCGGGATTTCGGAGAATTTTCCTCCTTTACGATGAACACATAGCATCTATCAAACTCGTGAAGTTCTAAATACTCAAGGGGTTAAATCTTGTGCTTCTTCTCTAGACCCAACGGTCGTGAAATAATTTGGTTCCTCCTGAATGTATCTCATCCCCTCTTCCTCCAAATACAAGAATCCTCCCTTTCGATACCTAAGTCTCAGTATATTTCCTGAGCTTGAGACTTAGAAAAGTCTCACGCGCACTCCTTGCGCTCGCTCACATTGAGAACCTTTCAACGCTTCACTAAGTGTTGGCCCTGCACACTATGCACGGGTCTCTCCTTTGAGATTTTATACTCATAAGGGTATATGTGTATTCCTTGCACTGGGATTACAAAAGAGAAACAATTTGAAACTTATAGAATATCGAAGGTTCATTCCTTCAATTATAAAATTCATGCACATGCATATAAATTTGAAAGTAGATAACATAACATTACCCAATTAACTCAGAGATAAGTAAACTCAGACATTCAAAACATGCATTTCAATCTAATTGCATAGGGTAAATGAAAATCTTATCTATTACAGTTTATATCTGACCAACTAACTGTGGGTGTTAGCATCTCCACCCAACCATGGGCTCAAAGGAATTCATTCCTAGCACTCTGGCCACCCCCATGCCAAGCCATGATATCACTAGGGAGCCTTTGCAATTTCTCAGACATTCTTTCTCTGTCACAGTCTCTGTGAGGTTTATCATATGCTCCCTCAACATCAATATCTCAAAATTTTTCTCAAGTCACGTCTTATGTAAATTATCAAAGATCTTTTCTCTTATTCTATCCAATAACCAGAACAACGTATAAAAATTCTAGTTCTTCTTCTCAGCTGGAGAGCCTCACGTGTTCTTCCTCTTTTCTTCTGCATATATGGGTCACGCATTCCCCTCGGTTTGTCCCTTTCTCATATGTCTTCACATGTATTCTTTCACGCCTTTCTCCTCTTCATGAAAGTTTTAGACTTGCCATGTTCCTTCTGTCAGAAGGAAACTCAGGTTAGTTTGGGCCTACAGGAAAAACTTCCCTCTGTGGTACTTTGGGCTTATATCTTTCTTCCTCCTCAGCCATACCCTCCATGATTCCATTTAAGGGGGTATTTGATTGTTCGACCACTAGTCCTTTTCGTATTGACTGATTTCTCCTTGGGATTAGGATGAGGCTTATTATTTCAACAAGGAGAAATTTGGGTCATTTTGACATAACGAACCCTCTCCACAATTTTCTCACTCTTTCCTCTAGTGATATCATGGAGAGTACTTCAAGGCTTCACCCCCACAATTAGTCATTTTCAATATAAGCAACAATACATTTACATTGTTCACATGACATAGCATGGTGATCATAATTAATGATTAATTACAAGCTAGGGGAAACAGGGGTATTACAACTTAGATATGATGATATGATACGATGAGAAATTACAGGAATATACAAGGTACTTTTGATTATCATTATTTATAATGAGGTGAGATATGGATCCATAATTTGAGAGTTATAGGTAAAAAATGATTTTCATTCTATAGTGAGATAATTGCATGCCATGAGGACTAAAAGAAGATCAATTCAGTGGGTCTATCCATGTCTATATTAGATGTATCATTGGTGGAGAAGATGGAGAAAATTGTGGTTTTACAAATTAATATGTGCACATGTCTTTATAATTATAGCATATGACACTCAAT
The DNA here is from genome assembly GCA_009831015.1 of Picea engelmannii. NCBI lineage: Eukaryota > Viridiplantae > Streptophyta > Pinopsida > Pinales > Pinaceae > Picea > Picea engelmannii. The sequence continues at coordinate 1,103,311 of ML781818.1, forward strand.
AGTATAATCCATTGTACTCTTATGGATACTACAATAGTCTGAGCATTGAGGTGAAGAGGGTGGGTTTTTTGGGGAGTCTTGTGAGGTGGGAAATGTGTTGTAAAAGTAAATGGATCTACTTGGACAAACATTTTTCTTTCCTAATTTGTGTTCAACTACTAGGGCCGCTTGAAATGAGAGAGATAAAGTAGAACTAGTAACCATAGCCCCTTCATGATGTAAACAAGGTATTAAGATAAAATTAAATTTTATAATAAACACCTACTATGAATCTAAGATGGAAATATGGACTTGAAATTTGTAAAAGAGTTCAATGTACCCTTGGATTGTTTATCCCAAAAATTTCCTAAGTTATAGCCAACATGTCGAGAAAATTTACAATAAACAAGTGCTTTGAATTGTTCTCAAAGATATCCATAAAAGGTATGGAAGTTCATAAATTCTCTAGAGTTGGTTAGTGTGGCCATGTTAACATTTAATTCAATGTAAAAGGAGGACTTTACTTTGTCATTAACTTACTCCCACCAGTAATACACATTACCTTCAATGAAAATCTATGAATGTGATCTTGGTTGGTTCAATCATGTATGATTGAGTGTTGAAACAGGATGAAACTATCCTAATACAATAATCCACCTACTCTCCATCAAATATGAAAAAAAATACAAGGATAGTCATGCATGAATCCTAGTGCAAACCATGGTGGGAAGTGGATTGAACATATGTGTTATATTTATTCATAATTTCCATGTTCTTAACAAGTGATTAGAGAATCTGTGTCTACATATTCATCACTGACTATGCTTAAGTGGGAGATATTGATCTACCATTATTCTTCTTATGAGTCAAATGACATTAGAATGGGTTGTAGGTTTCAATAAAGATTGCAATAAACAATTCAAATCAATAGGTACAAGAATTTATCCATGTATCAATTTAAGGGAACTCTATATTAATGCAGTAGCATTGATTATTAAATGCATGGAGAAAAGGATTATCAACATTTCAAATTTTCTAGGGTATCCCTAATACATGCTATCATTAAGAAGGTTTTGATTTTCAATTGGGTTGACATTCTATCCCATAATTTGATGAAGGCTCTATCAAAAATCAAGTTCTCTAAAATTGACTCTCCACCCAAATTTTACACGTCTTCATGTTTATTCGATATTATTTGTGCTACCAATTAATTTATAGGAATGGGTCGGTGTTGGACTCAAGTTAAACCTATAGTACATGTATATTGTCAACTATTGTTGAAGCATAAGTATATGAGAAATTTCACCCAAATTTGCAATAATTTATTTTCACATATTATGTATATACTTATTTTTTGCAAGGAACCATCCATATTATTTGAAGAAGTTATGACTATATTGAGTGAGATAGGGATCTAGTATATTGAAGAACACTTCCCCTATATTAGGATTTTTGGAGGGACCAACCCTCCACATTTTTTTGCCAAAATTCATTCTAGATAGGTTTGTCATAAGGGAGATTTTTTATAAAACCATCCTTAAATGTTTAATGCATCCTTAATCAAGGTTCATAAGAGATGTTTACCACTTTTACATCATAAGGTATGGACTTAGCAACACCAAATTTGATGAAATGGAAACCCATGCTTTCTAAAGTTGTCACTCTGTCAAGATTTTATGGAAACCATTTTAGGTTGAATTTGACTTCCTTTTACTACCTTTCTTTTGTGGAAGATGAAATTTATTTCTTTGTTCATCAAGTCAAAGTGGATTTCGACTAAAATACTCTATAGGGTGTGAAAGGAAAGAAGGTCCTCCAACTACAAATCCAAAACCTATTGTTGGACCACCCATGATAATTGTATGTGATACACAACCATTAAAGCATTTCTATGTTCTTAATAATGGATATATTGTTTGGAATTTGGACATAGTTCAATATCTCTTACTTATCACTCATATTACATGTAATCTTTATCCTAGATCATACAAAGGCAATTTGATGTCTATGTGTTTTGTACATAAATTAACTAAAAAAAAACTTGTTTATGTACATATTTGGAAGAATCCTCATCATTGAGTTTAATGTAACTAGATAATGCATGAAATAAATAATACATAATGTAATTAACAATTTAAATATCTAATGACATAAGAGAAGTAAATGATTTGTACCTTGTCAGAAACATGTTGTAGATCATGGAGGTGACCACCCTTCAAGCCTACATTTGTCAAATATAATAATAGGTTAAATGATTGAATAATAACTAAACATCAATGATCTTGATTTTGAAAAAGAGAATTAAACTTTATATGACTAAATAATAATTAAACATGTATGATGCTCTAGAAATACTAAAGGGGAATACCTCATGAATGAGCTCCACTTGGTTTCGAGAACAATTTATTCTCTACTAAACAGGACCAACCACGTGAAGGTGGAAGCTTGTTTGGCCCCTCCCCCTGCCCCCTCACATCACTCTCAATTCCCCATACCCAATCATGCATAACAAGTAGAAAAAAAAAATTAAAGGTAAATGAAAGAAAGAAGGTACATGCATACAGAACATATAAGGTCTAGGCACAACTAGAAAAACAAAAAATTGTACAGTAAATAATTTATATTAATAAAATTTGCATGATGATATGTATAATATGAATAAATTATTTGGTACTTACAATTTGATGTTTTAATCTCAAGTAACCACCTTGGCGAAGTTTGTGTTGCCCATGTTTTTCTACCCTCCCAAAATTTGTACCATGATTTCACTACATCTACACCTCCAAAAGGTCATATGTCTCTTTCATTGAATCCATCATTGTCTTTTCACTATTTCCCTATCTCCCATTCACTCTCTCCCTTTCTCTCCCTATCTCCCCCACTCTTCTCCTTTGTCTCCCACCTCTCTCTCTCTCTCTCTCTCTGGGAGAAAGGGGTATATGCATGGGAGAGAGAGAAAGTAGGGGGGTGGGAGAGATTGGGGGAGAGAGGAAGAGTTTGAGAGAGAGAGAGAGAGAGAGAGAGAGAGAGAGAGAGAGAGAGAGAGAGAGATTGAATGAGTGACAATGAAATAATGATAAGACACTGATGGATTGAATGAAAGGGACATATGACCTTTTGGAGGTGTGGATGCAATGAAATTATGGTAGACATTTTGGGAGGTTGTAGGGAAGAGAGAGAGAGAGAGAGAGAGAGGGAAAGAGGGAGAGAGAGAGAGAGAGG
>ML781818.1:1106523-1130589 GCA_009831015.1 Picea engelmannii
AGGGGGGGAAGGGGGAGAGAGAGAGAGAGAGAGAGAGGGTGGGGGGGGATAACTAAAAATGTAACTAAATAATGTAAATAAAAATGTAATTATCTAATGACAAGTAGAAAAACAAGAATTAAATACAAATGAAATAAAGAAGGTACATGCATACAAAACATACATGGTCCACACACAACTAGCAAAACAAAAAATTGTACAGTCAATAATTTATATTAATAAAATCTGCATGATGATATGTATAATATGAATAAAGTATTTGGTACTTACAATTCGATATTTTATTCTCAAGTAACTGCCTTGGTGAAGTTTGTGTTGCTCGTGTTTTTCTAATCTTTCCTTGGTTTCTTTGCATAGGATCCGAGACACGTCAAAAACAACCAAGGAAATACTAGAAAAACATGGGCATGAAAAACCTTGTCAGAAATGCATTGTGGATCATGGAGGTGACCGCCCTTCAAAATTGCATTTTTCAAAGATAATAATAGGTTAAATGACTAAATAATAACTAAACATCAATGAGATTGCATTTGAAAAATAGAATTAAATGTTATATGAATGAATAATAATTAAACATGTATGATGCTCTAGAAATACTAAAGGGGAATACCTCATGAATGAGATCCTCTTGTTTTTTAGAATAATTTATTCTCTACTAAATAGGATCAACCACGTGAAGGTGGAATCTCATTGGCACATCCCCCCCCCTCACATAACTCTCAATTCCCCAAACCCAATCATGCATAAAAAGTATCAAAACAAGAATTAAATGTAACTGAAAGAAAGAAGGTACATTCATACAGAACATACAAGGTCCATGCACAACTAGAAAAACAAAATATTGTACAGAAAGTCATTTATATTAATAAAATTTGTCCTAAAAATATGCACAATCACTTATTTTTTTGTTTCTTCTTTTTAATAAAACTAACGAGTGTATCATCATCATGTTCATATCAAACTTATCCTTCAACTATTGGGTCTTGTTCTACTAATGGAAGGTGATGGGTCATCTCAAGCATTCTACTACTTCTAGTAGAAGGACGTGGATGTTGATGCACTACAAGGGGTGCATCCACTACAATAACAAAAAGCATTAAAAGGACATGGTTAGTTATTATCCATAGCAATGTTTCATTAGTACCAATATCATTACTATGTTTTTAACCTAGAAGAATAGTGGAGACCATTGGTTGGATTGTCATCGGTTCCTCTCCTATCCAAGCACCCTCATCTACATGCTCTACCATTCAAACAAGAAAAGTTATAAGTACCCCATCTAAGGGAAATATTTATAATAATCATATTATACATTTTGTTTTAAATACACTCATATCGTGATGGGTTTGCGAACCACTAGTATCATGGGGTTTTTTTCCACCACCTTTAAATGAACCCTTGTTGCTTTCCTTCTTAAAACATATAGAGACATAATTAATTGATGGGTAAAATAAACTATCAATATGTTGGACAAAACTACAATATTGTCATTTTATTTACCAATAAATTGTGTTAGTTGAATGGCTCTATATATTTTGATGTTCGCAACTAAGAATGGACATATCAAATTCATATGCAATATATTGGGATACCTTAAATACTTACTTTGATATAGTAGAACCAAATAACCATTGTTAAAAGTTTTTTTCTTTATGTTGCACCCATGCCAAGACTTGTGTTATGCATTTTATACCTTATAATGAAATGTTTCTAGTAACTTGTCTTCCTCCAAGATCATTAAATCCACTAACCACTTCTAGAGTCATTCTTCATCTACCATTTAAATGGCTTGTGAAATGAGAAAACTTGGAATGAATAACTCAATTAACACCATTTCTTCTCTTGCATATACTATATTGAAAGACATGTGCTTGGTAATTTTCTTAGTGGTGATCTAATATGCCCATGGTACCACCGGGATCCAATCATCCCAATGATTCGTATGAACTATTTAAAATTGTGTTAGTTCATTCTCTAAGATCTTGTTATAGCCATACATTGTCCCAATACCATGTGCGTGATATGGAAAACTTCAATGATGTTGGATCAAGGACTCCCTAGTAAAATATTGAATTGTATTATTAATGAAATTGTTCCCACAATCACTTGTTAGAATCTTTGGGAAACCAAATCTAGTAATGATGTTCTCAAATATGAATTGCATCATGGTATCAAATGAACAATATGTAGTCAGGGAGGCTTCTACCACTAGATAATATAATCATTTGCATTGATTATTTATTGGACCCTTGACTGTCATGTAGGTGGGTTGATCATGCAAACAATTCCACAACCTACTTCTAAAATGGTTGTAAAGAAAGAAATAGATTAAGTGGAATTTCATCATTGTAGAAGGGTATTCCACTCCTACGGAGCACATCAAAACCCTTTTAATTTTCATTGACATCTTTAAAATTCAAATGTCACCATAGTATTTCTTGTAGTACCCTCCAAGAAGTAGCATTACCTCCAATGTGGCCTCTTTCAAGGACATTATGAGAATATCATAGGATATACGATATTTCATGATCCAAAACACATAATAAAACAATGACATTATAATCAAACATATACAATTGTCCTCTTATAATATCATAGTTATGTTCATTAGATTGAAGGTGTATTTTCTTTACTTTCAAATATTTGGTTGGTGTTATACCTCTCATAAAGAACAAATCACTTTCCTCCATCTACTATGGAACTACTTCCATATTTAAAAGTTCACCATCTGGAATTTGATCATATATTAGACCTCCTAATTATCTCTATTTTCTACTTGGGAGATAGCTCGGCTAGACATTGTGCCTTCCTAGTTTGACAACCACCTCAAACTAAAACACTTGAAAGATGAAAAGCCACATGCATATGTGACCCTCCAACATAAGTTTTTAAAATGGGTACTTCAATATAGAATGGTCTATAAGAAATTAAGTCCCCCTCCTAGTAGGAAGACTCTAAAATTTTCATGGGAATAAACCATGGCTAAACCTTATCAGTCTATGGTGGTCTATTTTTCAATTCACTTAAGATAGTTTCGTATTAGAAAGTATATGGCTGATCCAACTACCTTCCCCTAGTTGTGCTAGGATTTCCCCAAGTACAATGCCTAACATGTAAACATGTATGTGGAACTCAACTGACCAACTAGCGAAAACCAAGATTGGTTCATTTATGAGATTTTGTTGTATATGTTGGAGGATTCACTCTCCTTGTTGTAGATGTTGGAGGATTTAGTATCCTTATTCCACATAAAATCCTTTATTTTATTCATCAATTTCTCCATTGGTTCAATGATAGTGCAATATCCCTTGTTGAACCAACTATAATATCCAATCTTTCCCGATTTCATTCACAAGACATAAATATTGGTTGGTTCTAGTAAGTTGAAAATCATGATGATCTTAACTCATTCAACTAAAACACCATTGCAAGAGACCACATGGACCAAAAGTATATTAAACAAAGTGCATACTATGCACTTATTTAAATTTAGTGAAATCTAAATATATTGACATATTTGTAACATAAGATGAATCATTGCAACATCGTCCTTTAACAAGTTGTACATTGTTTAGTCATTCAAGTACACTTCTAGAAACATATGGATGTAGTCATGAAAGGTTGCAAGGAAGATTATTAAGAATATGGAAGGACCATTTTTTAGCCCAAAGGGAATTATAATATTTATAGGACCCCCATTCTATTATGGTGGTCATATCCTTTTGTCTTCCTCGACAATGTGTACTTAGTTGTACCTCGAGAATCCATCACTAAAGGAGTAGTCCTTCTTTTCTGCAACATGGTCCATGAATTCATTAGTGAACAACATTGGGAAATAATAATAGATGGAATCATCCTTAAGTCCCACTTAGATTTCTTCTACTCATGTCTTCTTATCCTTAATCGTGATTAGACTAATAGAATCATATTACTCTACTTTGTAAATGAGCTTGGTATCCCACATCTTGTATATTTCTTTCTTGAACTTTTGTTTGATCCTTGGATTTAATATGTATAACCCATTTTTAAGAGGCTTGGTGTCTAGCTTCAAAACTATTTTCATTTCTCCCAGTTCACCTTTTGCACTCTTCATTTTAGTGAAATTCATAGGAAAGAGGTCACCATATTCTTTGAGAATTGATGCAACCTATAACATTATTTATTTTTCCTAGTAGTCACCAACTTAGTATATACAGCCTGAGTGGGCCTAATGGTTAAGAACATGTGTTTCCTCTTAATAGGTCACAGGTTCAAATCCAGAGGGGGGTAGGGTATGTATACCTTCGTAGACTTTACCAGTCAAATCGTTGGGCGGAGGGGGGTCCCTTGTCCCACAAACAAGGGGGTATCATACACCAATTTGGTGTGCTGGCTTGGCCATGACCATAAAAATAGATTATTATTATTATCCTACATTTTCTTCTATGAAAATATTTATATTTTCTCAATTTTAATGTTCTTTATAAATTTTACAATCCAAGTAATCATCAAATTTTTTTGCATACCATTAGCCATTAGTATCTTTAAATTTGAAGTGTCACAACTATACAACAAGGTCATATTCATTGTCATCACTCTTCCCATCGTATGATAACACCTCGTTGGCTCAGGGTTGTATTCTTCTCTCTTGGAAAGGACTAAATATTAATTCTTCAAACAAACCCAGGAAGATGGTTTCTTCTGCTAATTATGAAGTAAGAATTGATTTGTATTCTTGAGGGTAACATTAATATTAGGACTGATACTTATATATAAGAAGGTTTCATAGCATTTTTGGCACACATCCTACTAATCCTTCATTTTGGAGTTTGTTCTCCCCATGTAGGTACCAATTCCTAGGGATGGGTCCCAATGAGTAGAAAAATCAACGAGTACATAATTTCTCAAGTCATCCTTCGCTTATCCATAATTTCACACAATTATCTATATGGAGTTGTACATAAGTGTTCCCTTCATAAAGTTATAATATCTTATACTCAAAGTGCAATGTTGTTGGACATATCTCATCTCAACCTATAGTGGTGGAAAAAAATTGATATATTATAGTTGGCTAGATTTCATCCCAATTTGGTGGAGAATCTTTATGGTTTTCCCACTCATAGGGTCTTCACTCTATGAACATGTGACATAACACATGTGTTTGTGGGATATTAAATAATATCCCTAATTTCACTAGATATTAATAAATACCTCCCAAAATCGTTTTGTTGAATCCCCCTCCAAATACATCTTTCCAATAATAATAATAAATCCTATTTTTACTGGATACCCCTTTTTATACCCCCCAATTCCTACAAATCCCCCCATACCTCACATATCCCCCAATACCTATAATAAATTGAACTTATTTTTCACAATTTTAAAACCCTCTTTATGAATGAACGTTATAAGTTATTGATCAACAAGGTGAAGCCATCGTGGGCCCACTAGAAAGCTAGGATGTCCTTGAGTATAAATTCCATTACAAAAACCATGTTTTTAGTTCAACGCTTTTCTCCATATACTCCAAATAATCCTTTAGATTCTCAAAGTTGTATTATATAGAGGGATACTTTAGTTCCACTCCAATATATTTCATATTGATGCTTGAGGCACAATGCTTAGAAGTTAATATGTGGTTTTTTTCTTACTATTTCTATAATGCATGAGTGGAGCTAGTGTTGATGAAGTAGACATTATTCCATATGATAGCACCATCAATGGTCAGATTTATGTAATCATATATTTTTCCAAAAGTAGGATTTTAGATCTTCTCTATCATGAACTCATTCACATTATCCTCAATAGGTTCCATATATATAGGGCACTAATATGGGTCAATCAGTTGTACTACCCACATGCCCTCTACTTCAAGGGGAATTTTCTCCTTCCCCTAATTAATAATGATATAATTTCCATATACACATTAAATTCATAATATATCTAGGTAAGGGTCCTTCTCATCTAGAATTGTGTTCACCTTGAAGTATAACACTATTTTGACCCTTGTAATGTCAACTTCGACATATTTTTATTATAGCTTCCCAATAGGAAAAATATTGTATCGGTTCACAAGGAAATATTGAATCAAGAAATAAAGGAGTTTAGGGATCCCTGTCTTCTCCCAAGACTTCTTTGGTAGGATATTTATGTCAAACTATAGACATAACATGAAATATATTAGTTAAAATATCAAAATATCAAAAATTAATTGGAACTACCAGCCAATTCATGCCTTCTTATTTCTATGAACTCTATGGGTGTCTCTCAACAAGGGGAGCATTAATATTTTCCTTTCCTCCTTTAATGATTTGTTTAAATGTATTTATCAACCTTCAAGAAAAGATCTCATTATCTAATATGTTAAAAAAATCCATATGGAAATCATGGATGGAATCCATTGAACCTCCTTCTTCATTCATCATACTTTTATCATCTCTTAGGCTAGTAATGAGCAATGGGACACAAATTTTAGTTTTTGATATTATTGCAGAAACTACCTCCATAACAAGGTCAATCTATATATACATTATTTCTTTTGTTGATATGTGTCAGGCTCTAGAGTAGCAAGAGATTCCTTCCTAATTTGACTTGAAATGCTAGGCTCTTGGTGACCACTTGTATAGATCCCTCCTCTTGTCACTGCATTCATTTTGGCACCTCCATCATCTATAATAGGGAATGGATTAGAATTGATCAATTTGGAATTCCTATGTTTGTATTGAGCCTTCCACATGTCTAATTAGTTGAGACAACACTACAAGGAAAATTTTGATTATCAAAGATTATAGCAAAGGTTTTTAGTGTTACAAGATTGGGAAAATTTCTAAAAAAAAAACTCCACAAAAACCTCCACCAATGAGAGTATAGGTTTTAGTGTATGTTCAGTATAATTACAAATTTTGGGAAACTAGAGGTTTAAATAGGTTGTTTTCCAATGTGCTTAAAATAATAAGACACATCGGAATGCAACTATTTCATATGCACTAGTGCATCTTATATAGTTTAAATCAAGGATGTAAGAGAAATAATGCTTCAAGGCCATATTAGAACTAGTTCTCCAAGACCAAAGTGATCATGAATGCTCCCATACCGAAGTGGGGAATCAGTGATTCCATAATGAAAGAGAAGCACCAATGATTATATTCATTAATCTATGACCCATATCCATGAGTATTGTTGGGTTTTTATATTCTTTACAGTGTTGAAAGAACAATCATTTGACTGGGTGAAGAATCGACTGATGAGTCAATTTGAGTCAATGGTTAAGTTGAGGTCGAAGTGATAAACTATAAATTCAAAGTGATTGACTAGAAATGCGAAGGTCAAAGTGATCGACTGGGAAAGTCGAAGTCGAAGTGATTGATGAGCAAGTTGAAAGGTCAGTCGACATGAGGTTGAGTAGTGACCAAATGAAGACCGACTCAAGGTTGACTGGCATTCAATTGTAACAAAATCCTAAGATTCATGGGATTTGTAGCCAATCATAAGGGTGGATCTATAACCATTTTTGGGTTCCATGATTTAGGGTTTTTCATACTGTAAATCCTATAAATATGGTGTGTTTTAATTGTATCATGTTAGTCAAAATTTAGATCAATATTTAGAGGTTTTTGTTCATCCAGATGTAAGCCAGATTGGTTGTAGGGTTGTTCTTGTATAAACCAAGAAAGTATGATGGTGATTTTGTCTTAGGTGTAGACCAAGGTTAGTCATGGAACTCTTTTTTCATTTAATGAGTAAGACAACAAGAAGCAATATGATGAAGGAATATTGGTTTTCCTTTTTGGGTTTCTAGGGTAAAATATCTATGTACCATGTTTTTCATTTATTTTCTTGTTTAAATCAGTATTCTCTTTCCCATTAGGTTTAGTGTGGATGTTTATTTCATAACATGTGGTATCAGAGATTTATCTATTTCTATGTACAATTCGTATCAGATCTTAGATGTACAAATAATGGATCTAAGCTAAACCCTAGGTCTAGTGAGAGTTGTAATTCATAGATATTTAAATTTATGCTTGAAAGAGTGGAAAGTGGTTCAAGGATAGATACGGAAAAATTCAATGGCCAAAATTTTGAGCTTTGGAAGATAAAAATTGAAGGTCTCCTTGTAGATAGAGAATAATGGGTAGTAGTATGTCCATGTACCACTCTGATAAGTATGTTGAAGGAAGAATAGGAGAAGTTGGAAAGAAGGGAAAGGAGTATGATTTGAATTTTCCTTGTAGATTCGGTGTTGTTGAATGTCTTAGGTGAAGACTCGACCAAGGAACTGTGGGATAAGTTGGGAAGCTTGTACTAGTCAAAATCCATAGTAAACAAGTTTTTCCTTAGAAATAAATTGTATCTTATAAGGATGAGTGAAGGGAGATTGGTAACTAAGAATCTAAATGAATTCAATATTGTAATAAGATAGTTATCATATGTGGATATTAAAATCACTGAGGAGAAATGTGTTATCCTATTATGTTTTTTTCCAAACTCCTAGGATATCTTAGTCGTGGCTATAGGGATTAATTTGACCAAATTAGTTCTATAAGACATGGTTTCATCTCTATTACCATAAGAAATGAGATGGAATAACATGGGAGGATCAACCAAATATTCATTAATGGTGAGAGGTCGACCAGTCGACAAAGATAAAGGAAAAATATCTAGTAGAAATTCTAATTAGAAGGGATGATCTAAATATCTATTTTAGTCGACGAGAAGATGTTGTAAATGCGGTAAATCTAGGAATTTAAAAAGATACCACAAGTCAAAGTTCATATAGGTTAGTACAGGATCTGACGAGAAGATGTCGATTAAGATAAAGACTAATATGAACCAAAAAGGTGAAGTGTACCTAGCATTAACCAATACACAGTTGGATCAAGATGCTTTTTTGATTGACTCAAAATAATCCTTTCATATGGCACATCATAGAGAATGGTTTTATGAATATGAGAGATATAAAGGAATGGATGATTTTAGGGGCTAAATTTCGCTCATGGGCTAATTTTCCATGGTTTTTCCAAAAACGAGATTCGCTATTTAAAAAATTATTCGCCCAAATTCTATAGGATAAAATTATTTTACCTTAAAAATCGCAAAAATTTTATAAAAAAATATAGAAAATCCTTATAAATTTTAATATTTTTACAAAAATATCGCCAAACATTTATGGTTGGCATATGAAGGATTAGTAAGATTTACCAAGGTTTCTACATTTTAAAACAAATTCTCATCCTTAAAATCACCCCTATATAAAGGAAGAGATGTTTTCTTGGGGGATGACTCAACAACCAAAATTGTTGGACGGGGAAGAGTCTGACTGAATACACTACAGTATGGGAGGAGTAGAACTTATGTGGGGGCATCTTTGTCCTCAATCAATCCACATCAACCAAAAAATATTTCAAGTTTAATATAATAAGGAATAAGTGTCAAATTCCCATTATTGTAATAGTTGTTGCAACACTATGATGAAACAGTTGTTGCAACACATGCTCTAACAATTGTTGCAACACTGTGCTAAAAACGTTGTTGCAACACATGATGAAACACATTGTTGCAAAAACGTTGTTTCAACACAATGTTGTAACACACATGGGTAGTATGGAAGAGGAAAGAATCATTCCATATTTCTCTAAGATGTAGTATGGATGTAATGAATTTTTGTTATGATTAATGGAGATAGCTTATGTTTTGTCCACCAGTTTTATTTCTGATTTTCTTTTCTTGTAGCAGTAAATCCCTTATCGTATTTGTTAATGGTTAATTTATGCTAAAAAACAGTAATATTTTGTTATTCACTCTATGGGTGAATGCTTGGTTTTTCTACGGATTGATTGCATAAACTAGGGTGACTACATTAAGAACCCTTCTAGGTGTGCCACATACTTTGGGTTTGGAAAGAAACCTGATATCTATCAACAAGATGAGTGATGTAGTTTTTCACACTTTATTTCATAAGGATATGTGAAAATTGGTCAAGGGTGTGATGGTCATAATGAAAGGAGTCCAGATTGGAACCCTATACAAGTTGTTAGGGAATGTTGACTCGACTAGATGCAATAACATTATTTCTCTTAGAGTCAACCTGACTTCAACTCGACTCGACTCAAATCAGGATGAATCGACACAAACTGACTCAAATAGTCTTCATCAAGTTGAATTGACCATGTTATGGCACCAGAGAATGGGACACAATGGAAAAAAAGAACTTTGAGCTATGCACAACAAAGGTATGTTCGAAAATTTTCCTGATTGTAATTTGCAATTCAATTTTTTTTATCATTTCATATATGGAAAAAAAAATCAAGTCAGGTTCCCTTCTTGAGTGACAATGTCAAAGAGGATTCTAGAATTAATTCATAGTGATGTGTTTGGGCCTGTACTAATCCATTCACTTAGTGGATATCTGTATTATATATCCTTCATAGATGATTTTTTCTGGAATACATGCATATATTTCCCAAGGAAGAGATCAAAGGTTTTCAAGAAATTAAAAGAGTGTAAATCTATTGTGGAAAACCATATAGATAAGAAGATTAAGGTGTTGAGAACTGACAATGGTGGTGAATTATGTCGAAAGGAATTTGAGTAGTTTTTCAAGCAATGTGGAATAACACACCAAAATAGCACACTATATACCCCACAACAAAATGGAATTATTGAGAGAATGAACATGATGTTGATGGATAAGGTAAGGACCATGCTCGGTGGTGCAAGGATCGCACTTAAATTTTGGATAGAGGTAGTTGAAATGACATAGTATATAGTAAATAGGTATCCTTCATGAATGGTAGTAGACTCAAATCCACATGAGGCATTTTTTGTTAAGAATCCTTTGATTTTACATCTCAAATAATTTGGCTATGATTCATTTGTGCATGTTCCCAAGGAAAACATGAACAAGATGAACAAGAAGGAAGTCAAATGTATTTTCATTAGGTACAAGGATGGAATGAAAGGATATAAAATTTGAGATCCTGAATCAAGAAAAATAGTGTACAGTGAAGATGTGTTCTTCATGGAAGTTGGAGGATCTTCCAAGTATGAAGAGGTTAAAATAGAGAAAGATCCAAACAAGGTGAGTTTTGAATTGAGGAACAAAGAAGATGATTTAGATGGGTCGCCTGAATCACATGAAGAGGTGGAACAACCAACCCTAGTTCTAAGGAGGTATGAATGAGTAAGAAAATGAACTAAAAGGCATAGTCCATATAATTTTAGTTTTTCATTTATGTTATCTTCCATTGATGATGAGCTCAAGTTGATCATAGAGGAATCCAACTCGATAGAGGGTAAACTTTGGAAGGAATCCATGTTCGAAGAAACAGAATCCTTGCACATGAATGAGACATGGGATTTGGTCGAATTACCTAATGGAAGTAAACCATCCAGTAAAAAGTGGGTATTCAAGAAAAAAATGAACACAACAGGTCAAGTCGAGAAATTTAAAGCTTGACTAGTAGCAAAAGGATATTCCCAAATCAAAGGAGTCGACTTTGGTGAGATTTCTTCCCGTGTGGAAAAATTAAATTCCATTAGAGTACTAATGTCTCTGTTTATAGAAATTGATCTTGAAATGGAAAAAATGGATGTGAAGACAACATTACTACATGGGGACTTGGAAGAATAAATCTACATGAAACAACCGGAATTATTTTCCAAACTAGTGTCCAGGTTATAAACATCCCTTTATGGTTGAAAGAAATCGCTAAGGATGTGGTACCATAAGTCTGATACCTACATTGTTAGCTTTGGAATTGTGAGAAGCAAGGTTGATCAATGTTTATATTTGAAGGAAGAAGGAGGTCATTTCATATACGTAGCATTGTATGTCGATGACATGTTGTTGCTCAGAAACAAACTGGAGACAATAGAGGAGGTGAATAAGAAACTATCCTCCAAGTTCAACATGAAGGATATCATTGCAACAAATCTCATTTTGGGAATGGATACCAAGATAGTTCGAAAAGTTAGAAATCCTTGGTTGATCCAAAGGAAGTATATTGAAACAATCTTGAAGCATTTCAACATGAAAGATTGCAAACTGGTCAATATGCCAATTCCTATGGGAGAAAGACTAATTGATGAATAGTTTCCAAAGACACAAGAAGAAATAGAGGACATGCGACATGTTCTCTATGCAATTGTTGTTGGTATTTTTATGTATGTAATGGTATGCACTCGACCATACATTTCTCATGCAGTGCGAGTTTTGAGTAGATACATGTCGACACTTGGGAAATAGCACTAGACAACTCTCAAGAGAGTGTTCAGGTATTTGTGTGTCACAAAATATTATGATATATGCTATGAAGGGAAACCTGAAGTTTACAGTGAAGTAAATGTGCATGGATTTGTAGACACTGACTAGGATGGAGATATGGATTGATGAAGGTTGACCAGTGGATATGTATTTAAGATGTTTGGTGGAGAAATCATCTATATGAGTAAGTTATAGGAAGTCATAGAATTTTTGGCAACCAAATATGAATACACGGAAACCACTCATGAAATAAAAGAAAGTATGGTTGCATTGAGTGTGTTCAGGGATCAAGTTTGAGCAAAGAGATATGAAGATAAACTGCAATATTTCTAGAAAATAACCTAACATACCATTCCATGAAGAAGCATATTAATCTACAATACCATTTCACAAGAGACATGGTGGAAAGTAACAAGGTGTTGTTAGAGAAAGTAGACACATTGGAAAAAATAACAAACTATTTGACCAAGTCTATGAGTACTGTGAAGTTCTCTTAGTGTAGAGAGGAAATGGGCATTGTTTTCCTGGCTTAGTGAATAGATGTTCATGTTCTCCTTTATCAACAAAGAATACAAAAAGTGGGAGAATGTTGGGTTGTTATATTATTTGCAGTGAATGAACAATCATTTGATTGTCTAATCGAGGTGGATTGACTGGGTGAATAATTGGCCAACGAATCAATTCAGGTCAATGGTTAAGATGAGGTCAAAGTGATCAACCAAGAAGTTGAATGTTGAAGTGATCGATCGAGAAATTCTCAGTTGAAGTGATCGATGGGAAAGTTGAAAGGTCACTTGACAGGAGATCAAGTGGAAACCAACTAAATATTGAATGGAAGTCAACTGGTAGTAAACTGATAAATCGATCGGTAGTCAACTATAAGAAAATCCTGAGATTCACACGATTTGTAGATAATCATATGTGTGGATCTATAACTAATTTTTTGTGCCAAGTTTTAGGGTTTTTCATATGATAAATCCTATAAATAAGGCATGTTGTAATTTTATTATGTTAATCAATATTTAGAGGTGGGTGGTCATATCGATGTGATCCATATTGGTTGCAAGGTCATTCTTTTGTAAAGAAAGAGGGTACGATGGTGATTTTGTCTTAGGTGTAGACCAATGTTAGTCCTGTAACTCTTTATCCATTTAATGAATAAGACAAAAAGGAGAAACATTCTCAAGGAATGTTGGTTTTCCCATTTGGGTTTTGAATGTAAAATGTAATACCCCAAGGACGTGCCCCAGTTATATTATGAATTGTAATCATGTTTTGTAGGTTGGTGAGATGAGTGTTGATAAGTTGGTGGGATTATGTGTTTATTATGCCGGAGAGCCTAAGTGTTAAAGGCCAAGAGCCTATTTTTGTATATGTAATTATGGAGAACATTAATAAAGATTAAACATTGTTGCGTGCAGACCGACCACAAAGAAAGAGTGATGGGGGACTAAGCTTCCATGGGGTGGGTAAGGGAAAAGGGGATGAAAGGTTGGAAAAAGGGGCTAAGCTTAGGGGCTTAAGTCCTTGAGAATAATAATTTATTATTATTCCAAAGTTGTGTGAAAAACATGTTTTTATCAAAAATCCTGGGAAAGGCATCATGTGCCAAAAGGGAACGCATGCAACTCCAGGAAGACAAGTGTCGACCTGGGCACATGAAGTTAAAAGATGAAGCATAAACTGTGTTGGGGGTTCCGTTACAATTTCCCATCCTCCGTGAATTGGGAAGAGTCTCCGTGAGTGCCCTCTGGATACCTTCACGCATTTCTAAAAACCAGAACCGTGAAGTCGACCGGTGTATTCCCGTGAATCCTATGGCCTCTGTATTCGACCTTTGGAATATTCACACACGCATCTGAGACCCAAAATCTATGAATCTTTATGTGACTTCTGAGGATACTAACACCTGAGTAATCGCCTTAGTTGTGCCATGTCTTAGCATGGGTTGTTGTCGCCTGCGATGCCATGCCCATCTACTATTGCTACTGTCATCCTTGGGTGAATGAGTGTTGAACCGTTGTTTTTGTCCTCACCTGACTGGATCTTAGTCGAGGAGTGTGCTGAAGAAATGGGTTGTCAGGCCCATGGTAGAAGAGGAAGGTTGTCAGTCCTGTGAGTAGCTCTCTCCAGGTGAGAGAGCATGCTAGGAAGTGGTTTTCTCCCAGAGAGAGTCCAACACCAGCTACAGAGCTCTGAGAATTCCTGATCCGGCCTATTTCCGAGACCCAGAGAGGGAGGTGAAGAAAACGATGGACTGTTCTTGTGAAGGTGTATACTCCTGGGTGGAACTAGCATGCGGGGAATGAGAGTCCGTGAGTAGTGGGCGTAAGAACGCTCCTGGAGAGAATCCTTCTAGTTGCTCTATGCAGTTTTCTTGTAACCTCAACCTAGTCTAGGATTCCCTTGCCCTGGGTGGAGCTTGGTCCCAGCTCAGGGGTGACACACTGCTGAGTGTGATGAGTAGCATGGTCTAAGGTTAGGAGGTTCATGGAAGGTCTACATGCAGTTGGTGGAGTTACTCTATTTCCAAAGATAAGTATCATTATGTGTTTAATTTCAATTAAAATGCATGTCTGTGATGCTTGTATCTTTTCATGTATTCCGTTGAATGTATGAATTACTATTAATTCCATTAATGTTGTATGTTAGCAGTAATTATGTGTTTACTCTGTATTGTTTGGTTAAATATGCATATTAAATATATATGTATGAGAATGTGACGTGTAGTAGCATTGCCTGACAATGGGGTTGATGGCTGAGGACATTACAATATGGTATCAGAGCCCAAGGTTTCAACACTAAGCCTGGATGGGTTGGATAAGTGGTCTTTGGACCCAAGGTTTAAAGAGGAAATTGTGTCTGGAGGACTAATTTCGGACCTCAGAACATTCCTGAGTGCCAAGGGGTTACTTGGCCATGTTACAAAGCTCAGGAGGAGTAGCAGTGTAATAAAACCGCAGCTGACGTGCTATTTGACCGCAGAGAGAGAGAGAGCTCAACACTTGGGGTGTTGGAGACGTAGGATATTTTTGGGAAAAAGGAGAGTCCTTTACAACCGTCAAATCTGGATAAGGTGCAGGAAGGTTAGCCCGGAAGCCTTTCAAAGTTCAAAAATCGAGAGAAGTGGGGTGCCCTGAGGCATAAACGTCTAAAACCCAAAAACTTGAAGTCCCGAGGGAGATCTACATCCTAGATCTAGAGAAAATACCTTGACTGTTGGATCGAGAAGAAGAGAAGATTGTAATTTTGGGAGTTCGATTGTCAGGATAAGTGGGATGTGTCATTGCACAAACTCCCGAAGTCCAAAGTTCTGAAGTGAAAGAGTAGACGTGGTGGGGTTGGATGACATCGCCTGGGATGACATGGGCTTTCTTGGGCGTGCCATGTTCTGTCACCTTAGTCGGTGACAATTGTACTATGTGGGCCTGAAGGATAGAGAATCCAGAAGTTCAGGAGTCGCAAGATTGGAAGGAAGCAAGCATGAAAGCTTCCGAAACCCAAATTTTCGAAGCCCCAAAGTCCTGAAGCCCCGAAGTCCCAAAGCTCCAAAGTTATAAAGTCTCATAACTCTGATGCCTAAAGTTCCATAGCGAGTGTCAGTCATTGGATGCTGAGTAGGCATGGACGGTTGATCCACCCTATGTCACGAGTTCATTAGTTCATAACTCGAGAAGTTGGTGTGTAGTTCTTTGAAACCTCCCGAAGCACGAAGTCACGAAGCACTTAGAATTTGGGGCCCAATTCATATCCCAACATCACAATCAAAGGGGCCTAGTGGGAGGAGATAGCACCTAGGAGATTCACGATTTGGAAAATCAAGAATCGAGAGTATCGGATTTGGCCCACAGCTGAATATCCAAAACGTGAAGTCACAAAGTTCCCTTTTTGATAGGTGAGTGGTCACGACCCACGATCATGTGGGTTGGGGACTAAGAGAAAGGGGCTAAGGTGTGAAATTGTTACAGAGTCGAGCAGAGCTCAGAAAATTCATGAAATTTGAACGTTTCTTAAAACATATTTGGTTTATGAATTCAGTGGGATTTTTTGAGGACAGTTGGCATGACAAATTCTGGTTGACTGCATGTTGTGTTTGCAGAGTTCAACGAGTGTCAGGACCATAGTGAATTGACACTGAGTGCAGAGAAATGGAAGACACACAAAATGCTTCCATTTCAAAGAATGAAGCAAAAGGAATGGATGTCCATATGGAAGTTGAAGGATCAAACTCCAATTGGCATGGAGAAGAGATAGATAAGGAAGGAAACATGATGAAAATCATTGAAATATTGTAGAAAGATGCCCAAACTCACCGAGAAGATAGCATAAAGCTCATCAAAGCTAAGGAACGTCATGGAGAATTAAACTTAAATTTGATGAAGAGTGTGGAGAGAATAGAAAAGAAGTTGGATAAGGAGAGTGACTCGAGAAAAACAGGGAGTAGTAAGACCCCTGAAAAGAAAATAATATCAAGAAACATTAGCAGGCATCATCACCACTCACCAAAGAATTCCAATAAGGAGGCACATAGTATTTCAAGACTAGCTCCTACCATAAAACACAGGAGATCTAGAGTGGATGAAATGAAGGGGAAATGAACAAGATTAATCCTCCTACATTTGATGGAGAACACAAGAAGGAGGAAGATGTTGAAACATGGTTGCTTGGCATGCGGAAATATTTCCAACTACAAACTTATTCCTCTCATGCAGAAGGAAGAATTACAATGTATCAACTGAAAGGAAAAGCATCCATGTGGTGGGATCATCTTGTGAAGGTGCAACACATTAGAGAGAAATATATCACTTGGAAAGAAATCAAGAGGTATTTCAAGAATAAATAATTGACTAAAATATACTACGACAAAAAGATGAAAGAGTTCTTTGAACTCAAACTGGGCAGCATGACCATTGATGAATACGAACGAAGATTTTTGGAATTTCTGAAGTATGTTTCGTTCATCAAAGATGAGACTGTCAAGATTCAAAGGTATCTGAGTGAACTGCCACCTTCCATCGGTGACAACATCTAGTATGATGACCCTAATACTATGGAAGAAACGATAAGGAGAGAGAAATTCTTATATGAGCAACAAAGGGAAAAACCTACTTTTCAGAAGGCTTGGGATGACTAGAAGAAGTTTAAGAAAGAGAAGAGGTAGAAGGGAAACAAACTTCACTTTTTCAGAAACAATCCTCACAAACAACCATCATTTAGAGAGCCAATAATGGCTGACATAAGGGAACAAAGGCCAAGGCATACTCCCATTCAACGTTGGCTTGTAAGGGGAACCACAAGTACAGATATTGTCCCCACAAAAATGGCAAAGTGAGAGTTGTCCATAATGTTCAGCAAGATGAAATAGTGGAAGACATGGGCAGTAGAATGCCAAGGATCTACGCAGCCCTTGACAACAAGCAAGCAGAATATCAGTCGCACATGATTGAAGTGGAAGGTATGATCAACAACAATGCCTTTACTATTTTAATTGATTCAGGGGCTAGCCATAGTTATATAGATCATAGAGTGGTGGAAATTTTTCAATTGTCAAGAAGAAAACATGAAAAGTCTCGATTAGTGTAGCTGGCTATAGGAACCAAGAGGAAAGTCATTGATTTAGTTAAGTCTTGTCTAGTGGACATGAATGGACTAAGCACAAAGGTTGAATTGAAAGTTCTACCTTTGGGTTGTTATGACTGTCTATTTGGGATGGATTTGTTGGACCATCACCATGCCATCCTAGACTGTCGTAACAAGGCATTCACTTGCATGTATGAAGAAGGAAATCGGAAAACAGTTCAAGGAATTCCCAGAGTTGTTGCTATCAGAGAAATCTCAGCAATGCAACAGAAGAAGTGTTATAGGAAAGGCTGTCAATTATTTGCAGTACATGTGGAGGAAACACCTAAGGATAAGGTGTCAATTATTGAATACCATGTGATACTAAAAGAGTTTGAATATGTATTCCAGGAGGTACCTGGATTACCCCCGAAGAGAGATATTGTTTTTTCTGTAAACTTGATGTCTGGAGTAGCTCCAGTATCGAAAGCTCCTTACCGAATGAATACGTCGGAGCTGAAAGAACTACATTTTCATCTTGAGGAGTTCCTAAGGAAGGGGTATATATGCCCAAGTGTGTCACCTTGGGGTGCCTCAGTCATGTTCATTAAGAATAAGGATGGGACATTGAGATTGTGTATCAATTTCAGATAGTTGAACAAAGTGACTGTTAAGAACAAGTATCCTCTTCCGAGGATCGATGATCTCTTTGATCAATTGAAGGATGCCAAGATATTTTCAAAGATAGATCTCAGGTCAAGATATCACCAGGTAATAATAAAGGGTGAATACATCATCAAGACCACCTTCATAACAAGGTATGGTCATTATGAATTCACAGTGGTGTCGTTTGGGCTGTCGAACACACCTGCTATTTTTATGTGCCTGATGAATGGTGTATTTAGAGACTATCTGGACAAGTTTGTCATAGTATTTTTGGATGATATCCTGGTGTATTCAAACTTGGAGGAAGAGCATGAACAACATCTGAGGATGGTGCTGCAAGTGCTAAGAGAGCACCAACTGTATGCCAAGTTGAGAAAATTCTCATTTTACAAAAAACAGATCCATTACTTAGGACCTATCATTTCAAAGGACGGGATAGTTGTAGATCCTAAGAATATAGAAACCATCAGAGAATGGTTAGTGCCTAAAAAAATGATAGAAGTCATATCCTTTATGGTTCTAGATGGCTATTACAGAAGGTTCATTGCAGGGTTCTCAAGGATAGCTCACCCTATCACTTCCTTGCAAAGGAAGGAGAAGAAATTTTAGTGGATAGAGGAATGTGAGAGAAGCTTCCAACAATTGAAGAAATTGTTAACTAGTGCTCCAATCATGAGGATTACAGATCCAAATGAAGACTTTGTAGTGTGTACAGATGCATGCAAAGAAGGACTGGGAGGATTCCTTAGTCAGAAGGGATTCGTAATTTGTTATGAATCCAAAAAGTTGAAAGAGCACGAAAGGAACTATGCAATTCATGATTTGGAGTTGGCATCCATAGTACACTCTCTAAGGAAATGGAGGAATTACATCATGGGAAGGAGGTTTGAACTGAGGACAAACCATAACGGTCTCAAGTTTTTGTTTGATCAACCAACCTTGAATTCTAGGCAGAGTAGGTGGTTGGAGTTTCTTTGTGAATATGACTTTGATATTAAGAATATCAAAGGAAAAGAGAACAAAGTGGCTAATGCGCTTAGCAGGAGAGTGCATGAATTGCATGATATGACCATTATCATGTATCAAACCGATATAAAGGGTAGAGTTTTGGAAGTTGCAAGCACAGACTTGCAGTATAGAAAGTTGGTAGCGAAGCTACAACAAGGTAAGACGTTGCAAGGAGTGGAAGATTATAATCTTGGAGCTGATGGAACGCTCATGTAAAAAAATAGAGCTTATGTACCTAATGTCAAGGATTTGAAACTCGTGATTCTGAAAGAAATGCATAACGTGCCTTATGCTGGGCACCCTGGATATCATAAGACTGTGGCAGCAGTCAAGATCCATTACTTTTGGTTAGGTATGAAGAAATAAATTGCATAATACATCGCTAGATGTATGGAATGCCAGAAGGTTAAAGCTGATCATAGGCACCTAGCCGTGTTGCTAAAGCCTTTACCCATTATTGAGTGGAAGTGGGAAGTGGTGACAATGGATTTCGTCACAGGATTTCCCAGGACCGACAAGCAGCATGATTCAATCATGGTGGTGGTGTACAAGCTTACAAAAGCTTCCCATTTCATTTTGTTAAAGACTACTCAAAAGGAAACGGATGTTACCGACATATTTATGAGGGAAGTAGAAAGATTTCATGGTATTCCCAAGACAATTGTGTCTGACAAAGACCTGAAATTTACCTCAAATATCTGGAAAGGGTTATTCAAGGGGTTCAAAATGAATCTGAACTTTAGCACAGCCTATCATCATGAGTCTAATGGGAAGATAGAGAGGGTGAATCAAGTGATAGAAGACATACTAAGGATGTATGTGATGGACAAACCATCTAAATGGGAATACTACCTACACTTGGTGGAATTTGCGTACAACAATGGGTATCAAGCATCATTGAAGATGAACCCATTTGAAGAACTTTATGGAAGAAAGTGAAATACTCCAGTAAGTTGGGGTAATCCAGCTGATAGGGAAGTAGTTGGGCCAAAGTTTCTCAAGGAAATGGAAGAACAAATGCTAAAAGTTAAGCAGAATTTGAAAGTTGCCCAAGACAGGCAGAAAATTTATGTTGATAAGAACAGAACCCATAGAGAGTTTAAAGTGGGAGATCATGTTTTCCTAAAAGTGAAATCTAACAGAAGTTCCCTGAAGCTGGGAAACTACGCCAAGTTGGAAGCCAGATTTTGTGGACCATTTGAAATACTAGAAAGGATTGGGCCAGTTGCATATATGCTTGCATTACCTACATCCATGAATGTACATAATGTTTTTCATGTTTCATTGCTTAAGAAATATATACCCGATGTTAATCATGTAATCGATTGGAATGTGATTCCGGTGGAGGAAGAAGGTGTCCGACAAGCGCATCCTATGCACATATTGGAATGGAAAAGAAAGAAGATACATAATCGAAACATAAGGCTTGTAAAGGTGCAATGGACCTAGTACGGTCTTGAGGACATGACATGGGATCATGAAGATGTTATGTAGGTAGAATACCTGCATATTTTTGAATATTTTGAAAATTTTGTTGATGTTGTGTAAAGTGTTGCACTAAGGAAAGTGAAAAAATAAGGGGAGGGGTTTGTAATACCCCAAGGATGTGCCCAAGTTATATTATGAATTGTAATCATGTTTATGAATTGGGATCATGTTTTGTAGGCTGGTGAGACGAGTGTTGATAAGCTGGTGGGCTTATGTGTTTATTAGGCCGGAGAGCCTAAGTGTTAAAGGACAAGATCCTATTTTTGTATATGTAATTATGCAGAACATTAATAAAGATTAAACATCGCTATGTGCAGACCAACCATGAAGAAAGATTGATGGGGGACTAAGATTCCATAGGATGGGTAAGGTAAAAGGGGATGAAAGGTTGGAAAAAGGGGATAAGCTTAGGGGCTTAAGTCCTTGAGAATAATAATTTTTTTTTTTTCCAAAGATGTGTGACAAACATGTTTTTATCCTAAGTCCTGGGAAATGCATTGTGTGCAAAAAGGGAATGCATGCAGTTCCAGGAAGACAAGTGTCGACCTTGGTGCATGCAGTTAAATGCTGAAGCATTAGCTATGTTGGGGGTTTTGTTACCATTTTCCATCCTCCATGAATTGGGGAGAGTCTCTGTGAGTTCCCTATGGATACCCTCATGCATTTTTTAAAACCAGAATCGTGAAGCCGACCGGTGTATTCCCGTGAATTCCATGGCCTCTGTATTCGACCTTTTCAATATTCACGAACGCATGTCAGACTCGAAATTCATGAACCGTTTTGTGTCTTTTGAGGAACCCGACACTTGAGTAATCACCTTAGCTATGTCATGTCTTAGCATGGGTTGTTGTCGCCTGCAGTTCCATTCCCATCTGTTGTTTCTATTGTCATCCCTGTGTGAATGAGTTTTGAACCATTGTTGTTTTCCTCACCTGACTGGAGCTGATTTGAGGAGTGTGCTGAAGAAGTGAGTTGTCAGGCCTATGGTAGAAGAGGCAGGTTGTCAGGCCTATGAGAATATCTCTCTAGGTGAGAGAGCCTACTAGGAAGTGGTTTTCTCCCAAGGAGAGTCCAACACTAGCTACGAAGCTCCGAGAATTCCTCATCCGGCTTATTGTCGAGACCTAGAGAGGGAGGTGAAGCAACCGATGGACTGTGCTTATGAAGGTGTATACTCTCGGGTGGAACAAGCATGTGGGGAATGAGAATCCGTGAGTAGTGGGCATAATAAGGCTCCTGGAGAGAATTATTCTCGTTGCTCTATGTAGTTTCCCTGTAACCTTAGCCTAGTCTAGGATTCCCTTTCCCTGGGTGGAGCTTGGTCCCAGCTTGGGGGTGACACACTGCTGAGCGTGATGAGCAGCATGGTCTAAGGTTGGGAGATTTGTGGAAGGTCTGCACGTAGTTGGTGGAGTTACTCAAGTTCCAAAGATAAGTATAATTATATGTTTAATTTCAATTAAAATGCATGTCTGTGATGCTTGTATCTTTTCATGTATTCCATTAAATGTATGAATTACTGTTAATTCCATTAATGTTGTATGTTAGAAATAATTTTGTGTTTACTTTGTATTTCTTGGTTAAATATGCATATTAAATATATATGTATGAGAATGTGACGCGTAGTAACGTTTCTCAGCAGTGGGGTTGATGGTCGAGGACGTTACATAAAATATCTATGTACCATGTTTATCATTTATTTTCATGTTTAAATATGTCTTCTCTTTCCTATTAGGTTTAGTATGGATGTCTACTTCCTAATAGAGTATGGTTCATGATCTAGTGCTTCTAGTAACAAAACACTATTATGCTTTATATTAAATCACATCAGTGCATGATAATGGTGTAGGTGCAATGAAAATAAATCATTAGCTAAAACGTCTACCCACCCACCTTTGCTAGAACAACACAACCTGAGAAGTGTTTCCATGAAAACCTTTGCTAATTAGTTTTTTCCTTATAGTACAATATTTAGTAGAATGGTTAGTGGCTCATCAATGACCACATTTGAGCCTCCTTAGATGGAGGTAGTTTCCTTAAATGTGTCCCACCTCATCATAGTTGTAACATCATATTGGGGCTACCCATCCTCCACCTTGACCACAATAGTACCCTCCTCCTTGATCATGACCTCCATTAGTATTCTCATTTATGTTCTCCTCCACTCTAAAGGAGGTCTTCTCAAACCATTCTACCAAATCCTATAATTCTCTACAATTCTCATTACCATGAGTATTAGAGTCCCATAAGTCACATAATAAAATTACATGTATGGATGAGTAGATTTTCAAGATGAAGAACATACTAGGGGTTGTCCATAAGTCCTACAAATTTCACATAAGTCATTCAAAATCCTCCCTAGAAATGGGCTTAGAGTAGGAATAGGAAAAACTCCCTCAGTGGGGATGAGACAATCATTGGCCAAATAAACACTTAGTTTTGCACATGGTTCACTACATCTTCTCTTGACTATTCTTGGATCTAGTTAGTTCTAGAATTAGTTTAGTGAGAGAAATAAATATTAGACTAAAAACTATGATATTTGTGGAGTTTCACTATAGGTATAAGAAAGTATGATCTAAGTGCCAATAGTCCCTGGGTATCTAGCTATTGACTCAATTCTCATGGATTTATATGAATCTTGTCTTTAGGAATCCTATCTCTATTGGATTAAGGGAATCCATGTTATAATAAATATTTCCCATAGAAATTGTTCCTTTTCTTGAATCATCAATCTAGTAAGTTAACCTACTCATCAAGTCCATGAATCACTAATCGTACTCCCTGGTAGTTTCATCAGCCACTTGTTTTTTAACTTTTATCTCAGCATAACTTTGTTGTTCATTCTTGGGTATTTTTAGCTCCATAATGAAATATTACCTTACTTCATCGAAGTTTTTGGTAGTACCTGGAGGGGTACACTATACACACTTCATGTACCATTGCAAGGCTTATCTCTACATAGTTTTCTAAAATTCAATGAAATTCATATTAGAAGTCATTATATTCTTTCACCTCTAAATGGTTTCACATATAAACCAATGTTTATTCGCATCACTATCACCCTTCCTTGCAAAAATAAGGGAGTCAACTATTAGAAATAA
>ML781818.1:1147593-1182224 GCA_009831015.1 Picea engelmannii
TTGGGATTATAGAGTTTGGAAAAACACTTAAAAGAGAACTCTCTCAGTTCCTTTTTCATACAGTAGTCCAACGAGACCGAAAAAGGGTTAAACTATCGCTCGAAAGACGCCCTTTCTGACCTTTTAATGAGTGTGAAAGGAAGAAAGGTCACTCGACAATCTTTTCATATTTAGAGAGTCTGAAAATGGTTTAAAGGAGACTCCATGGGGGTTCCTTTTTCGTGTGGTGTCCATACAGGTCCGAAAAAGAGATAAAAGTTTACCCGGTTGCATTCTCATGTATTTATGAGCACGAGAAAGAACAAAGACTAAGCTCGATATGCCCCCAGCTTGAAAGCTGGTGACTTGACTCCAGAATGATCATCAAAGGCTGGAGACATTCCCCCCAAGCTTCAATTCATTCATCGACTTTGAGGTTGTCACCAATTTCTGTGCTAGATGGAGAAAAAGGATACAGGTGGATGAAATGAAGGTGTAAAAATGAGTCCTAACGAAAGACTTGACTTGACATCTACAAGATCTGGTGAAAGACTCAACTTGAAGGGAGAGGTGATTGTTTCATTTTTTAATGAGCTTGACACAGAAAAAGAACTATGCTCAAGGTTCCAGGTTCGATCCCCAGATTGTTGTTTTATTTTTTAACAAGCTTGCTACAGAGAAGAAAACTATGCTTAAATCCTCTGTGTCATTTTTTAACGAGCTTGCCACAGAGAAGAGAAACTATGCTCATGGCCTTTGTTTCATTTTTTAACGAGCTTTCCACAGAGAAGAGAAACTATGCTCGTGACCTCTATTTCATTTTTTAACGAGCTTTCCACAGAGAAGAGAAACTATGCTCATGACCTCTGTTTCATTTTTTAATGAGCTTTCCACAGAGAAGAGAAACTATGCTCATGATGCCCCCAGCATGAAAGCTAGTGGCCTCTGTTTCATTTTTTAACGAGCTTGCCACAGAGAAGAGAAACTATGCTCATGATGCCCCCAGCATGAAAGCTAGTGGCCTTTGTTTCATTTTTTAACGAGATTGCC
Organism: Picea engelmannii; assembly: GCA_009831015.1. Classification (NCBI taxonomy): domain Eukaryota; kingdom Viridiplantae; phylum Streptophyta; class Pinopsida; order Pinales; family Pinaceae; genus Picea; species Picea engelmannii. Next base: position 1,148,623 of record ML781818.1, read on the forward strand.
ACAGATGAGAGAAACTATGCTCGTGGTCGCTTCTTGATCATGGCATCCGAGAGGATAATGCTCTAGAAGGATACCATGTCAAGGGACAAATCTCGGTCATGGCCTCTAGTAGATCTTCGTTGGATGGAACATAATCACTCGAGAAGGAACACATATCGAGGGTCGCGATAGGAGTTAGGAGATCAGGCTCCAATAATCCTTCCGAAGAGATCACCATGTCAACTACCGGATCCAAATCATTGGAATTTGAGGTCATGGGAGACAACGCCACATAATTGACATGTGGTGGGGGTGATATTGTCTGCATATAAGAACCACTTAGGGAGGTAGTCCAGTCGGGGCCAATGAATGAAAGTTGATCAATAGTCACAATTCTTCCATCGTGAGGAAACGATATCACACGGAAAAGAGTGGATACAATAGCTTTCATGGCATAGACATAATCCTGCCCAAGGAGTAAAGCGAAATCCAAGGGGTCTCAGACTACCATGACATCGATAAAGACAGTTTTCCCTCCCAAAGTTATAGGAAACTTAGGAAGGATCCCTAAAGGTTGACTAGTTCTTCTGTTAAAATATAACAGATTCTGTGTAACCGGTGCAAGCTGCAGACAACCCAAAGTGTACCAAGCAACATAAGACAAAATACTAATGGACACACCTTCATCTATCAGCGTTTGAGGAATGTCTCGACCACGAACCTGTACTGTAATCTGGAAAGGAACGTGAGAGGGAAGACGAAGTCCAGTTAGCGCACCCCAATCAAAAAGGATGGCTTCAATACTTGGAGGGGGTTCCACGGGAGGAGGAGGAATGCCCCCAGGCATGGTAGAGTCTGTATTAACGAGAAAAACATGGGCAGTATCGGGTTTACCCTCTAGAAGGAGAGTAGGATCGACTGATGATTGGATCGGATCAACCAATGGTGGACTTGGATAGACCACTTTGGCACTCTTCAGAGGAAGAGTGGGACTGACCGAAGAAGGGACTAGATCAGTCACTTTGGCACTCATCAAAGGATGAGTGGGATCGACTGATGGAAGAACCGGATCAACCACTTTGGTGTCGCTCTCTAACGGGAGAGTGGGATCAACCGAGGATGAAAACAGATTGACCACTTTGGTGTCACTCTTTTGATGAAGAGCGGGGCTGATCGACGACGGAATTGGATCAGCCACTTGGGTTTGTGGTTTAATCAAGGAGGAAACTAGATTGACCACTTGATCAACCAGACTAACCGGAGATGGAACCGGATTGACCATTCCATCAACCAACGATGGGTCGGAGGAAAGCTTACGATAACCTTTTGGAAGTTGAAGTTTTTCCAAAAGAGAAGAAGCCTCGGCCATGTGAGGACAAAGGTGAGAGTGATGATTACCTTTACATAACATGCAAGGGAACTTGACAGTTTTATTCTTCTTACCAACCTGAACATCACTAGTTGATGGGGTATCATTGACATGACTGGTAGAGGCCGAGGACGTGGAGGACCACATTTCTAAGACATGGATAAGACCGGAACAATCCCTCATAAAGTGGTCACCCTTACAAAGGCTACAAGGGAATTTGGGTTTTGGATTCTTCCATTTAATCTTGTTGATCTCATCAACACTCCCAGTACTATTAACAGTAACTGGTTTCTTAGAGCCAACATCTGATGTTGTTGGGGCCTTTGTCCTTTTCGGGCTCTTCTTCTTCTTCTCTTTCTGTTTCTTCTTCTTTTGATCAACCTGGCTACTTGCTATAGAGCTTTCACTAGGCGAAGAAGGAGAAATGGAAGGAGACTTGATGGGTGAAGAAGGAGAAAAGTTGACGTGAGGTTGATGTGTGGGGGGTGTATTGACATCCAAAGTATTAGGTGCAACTGAAACATTGGGAGGATTTGGGATCACCGGAGTGGGGAACAACCAAACTGGTAATCCAATAGTGAGTCCTGGAAGACTCAGTGTGGCAACATATGGAGGACCAAAGTTTCCAAATGAAGGAAAGGTATAAGGTTCCCCAGAAGAAGGGGTTCCTCCATTGGTATTCCCAGGATTCGATGCCATTAACACTGACTCGACCTAAGGTCCACTAAGTAAAAGAAACAACATATGCTAATAGAATATAAGAATCACAACCAAGCAAATAGGACCTTCTTTTGATGAACGTACTAGTTGGTGATGAAATCCAACATCGCGTGATCAAGTCCAGAAGGGACGGGGATAGGGTGGAACAATTACAATGGCGACCTACTTAACAGACTTATGCCTTGGTGCAAGCTTCCACGCAGTAATTGTGGATTTACCCTCCAAGGATCCCGAGTGAGTTTGACCAATGTCTGCTCCAGGTACAGTGAGACTTCCCGTCACCATCACCTTGTGTAAGACCCTAAATATTATGGCCACTAAGGTTACCAATTCGCAGTCAGCCCTTGGGTGGGAACAGTCGACAGTCCGATCCGAACATACAGGCAGGGTATCAAGCCTGAAATCAACAAAAAGGCTTCCATGCAGTAATTGTGGATTTACCTCAAAGTGATCCCCATAATACGATCGGACCACCACAATCAGTTAAACCACAGAGGGTTAGTCCCCGTAGCTCACCCGAATGTGACCTCATGCATAACCCCTGTGTGAGAGGGGGATCCTAGGCAGACTTATACAATAACTAGATTTGACTCTCCCTAACTCAGGATGCTATTGTTTGTTTTGGAAACTTTGGAGAGTTGTGCTCACATCCCTAATCCAAAGTACTAAGCCTAGTCTACTGTTGGTGGAGGATCCTATGAAAGAAAAAGTTCCAGATAACTTTTAATTAGCATTGATTTTTTATGGCTGTTCTTTACACAAAGGGGTGCATGGAAGTGAAACAAATGGAATTATGAATCAGACCCAAAGAATGCATCGAACATGATAAGCAGTCATTTCTTTTCGATGAACATCTAGCTAAGGGAGAGAGAGAGTTCTTTTCACTAATCAAGCACAAATAAGGAATGCCCTCAAACGATTCTTTTCTCAATCAAATCCTGATGTAATGCAAAACTTTTAAATGCCTTCTAATATGTGCAATCAATCATAAAGAGGTCTTTTATTGTTTGCGTATGACTGATGATCAATACAACACAATGCTCGTCTTGCTAATTACTTTTCTTGTATGAATGAAAACCAAACTAGCACAAGCAAAAATCACACAAACAATACACCCTTTTGTTACAATCAAAACAAAAAGCGAAAGAAAAGAAACAATCAACGAAAAGAAAAACAAACTCCACACCCAAAAGAAAAAGCTGAAGAACAATGACCTTGACTTAAATTGATATGAAGAGGTCTGTAGGCCTTTGATGACCTTCACCATGGTCTTTTCTCAGCTGATGAGGAGAGAAAAACAGTGCATAGGTTTCAAACTTCACTCAACAGGGAAAACTCAATAAAAATAGTGAAGAAGGCTACAAGATCCAAATAATAAGATGCTTATTCTTCAATCAAAACACAGATGTCAAGGTTGAAAGGGAAGAAAAATTGACTCACAAGGTCACTCAGTAGAAGAGACACAGAGGAAAAACCCTAACAAGGCAATTCTGGGGGGTTTTTTGAGCCAAAGAGGGCTGGCGCTCTATTACCAAGAACAAGGAGCATTATAGAACTCTGTGGAAAGGTATGCGGGAGTGCTGGCACTCTGTTAACACTAGGACAAGGGCGCTAGGGTGTAAAAATCCAAAAAATGTCAAAAAATTCCAAAAATTGAAATCCAAATTCGACGATTATGCTGAGTGTGATGAGGTAAGGAGCCAATCAGCTCATGAAACTAATCAAAAGAGGAGTGAACCAGGTCTGAAACAATCAAGGGATAGAACAAGGTCAATGAGAAGAAAAATCCAAACAAGAAGTTTTGATTTGAGGCTATCTCCCCAGTGGAGTCACCAGTTTCTGTTGTAGGAAAATCTCCCTGTGGACAGGTAGATCGCCTCTAAGAGCTTGACCCTAACTCTAGACAGAAAATGCTTAACATGGACACTGACTTCCTTTCAAATCTATCTAAACTAACACATGAGAAGGAAGGATGACAGAAGTACCTTTTATCGACGTTTGTCCCTGCACGCCCTGAGTTGCGCTCCAATCCTTTGCTCCTCGCTGTGTTCTGTGGACAAAACAAGATACGACCACTTCCTACTCTATTCTCTATTGATATTAGCTTGAAAACAGATCTACCAATTAATGATAAGTTCATGTGACATTAGACACAAACTATAAAGAAACATGTCAAGCGTGTCATATTGATGAGAATAACGACAACAGTACTTACAATCATAGATGCAAATGCGACAACTTCGTCAAGTCCTCTTCGTCTAACCCTTGCCTGAAAGATCCATAACCTGGATAACAACAACTTCACTGATCGCTCTCCTTTGGCTGACTGTGAGCTTCCTCCAAGATCATAAGTTTCATATCTTCAGTTCTTCCCCCCTTTAGCACCACTTATGAGATCATAAGTTTGGTGTAATTCTCCATTTCCCATCTCTTTCACCATTAGAAAGCTTGCTTATATAGCCTTGGAGAGGCTTTAACCACTTGAGATATCCTTGGGGAAGTTGAGGATTATCCTCCTTCAGTTGAGGATCTTCCCTAGGATCATGGCTGGACTAGGGATTTGAATCCAACTTCCTTCCAAGAATAAAAAGATGCTTCCCCCATTCATCTCAACAGCTTAACAACTGCCCAAAATAGGTAGCACTCCCTCAAAAGGGGCATCAGAGCACTATAGCGCTCCCTGGTAAGCCATGGAGGGGCACCAACGCTCTCAAGATGAGCAACGCTCCTTCATAGGGGGCAGGGGAGTGTTATAACGCTCCCTGAAGCATTATAGCGGAGCACCAACACTCCTAGAGCTGATATAGAGGAGCGCTCCCCCTCAGAACCTCTGTTTCAGGGCTCTTTTCAAGTGTCAAGGGATATTTGTCTTCAGTAAACCAGTTCTCCTCCTTCAAATCAAGCATATGAGATGTTATAAGTGTCTCCTTAGTGTCGTTCGTCATGGCAGTATGTCTGAACATCATTTGCGACACTTGTGACCAACTTGCAACACTTGCGAAAGTTGTAAGGAAGATGTGACACTTACGACAATTGAGAGGGACATGCGACACTTATCCAGCTGAGTAATTTTGACATGTAACACACTCGATGGAGTATCTTTAGTTTTGGGATACCTTTTCTTGTTTGAAGGTTGTTGTGATACCTTCAATGAGCTACCAGATTCAGGAGAAATTTTATCCTTTGTGCCATCCTCATCTCCTTTATCATCAATCTATGTATCATGATGTTTTTCTTACTCTTGTAAACCCACAGATCACAGAAAGTAATCCCAAAACATTTCAATTCCGTCCAGCGCAAAGAGAACCAAAATTTTGATCAAAACCTAATGATACAGGATTAGGTGGGCACACTTGGGATGGCCTTGTGTAACGACCTCTTCGTTACAACATGTGATGCATAACAAGTGAATTTTTTTATTTTTTATAAGCAGGAAGGTAATAATGACAACTGTCGATCAACGCAACTCGACACAACACACACAATTTAGGCAACATAAAACAAACATAACGATCTAGCATACTAGCACATCATGTAGTTGGAAGCAAAATATGACATTCAATCAGAAGAAAATAAAAATAACTACCTGCCCATTTTACCCTACAAGGTTAGGACCTCTAGGACACATAAGAAACGCTTAAGCCCAGGTTCCCATCGATTTTGACCATTTAAGGTCTCAAGGTTGGCGATTGTTCTAACGAGGAGGTGTCTACATCCCACCCGACACAAGAAAGGAAAACCCTAGTAAGTGAAGGACAATCATCACACCAACCCAACACAACCAACATCAACGACACAAGTAACTAAAACGACAAGGGAGAACACTCAAAATAAAACGTTGCAGAGCAAGGTGCAACATCAATTCCAATAATGACCATCATCATCAAGAAGCACAAGACCCAATCTCGGTTATCATATGCACTTATCGATCAACGCGCACAATGGTTCAATCATAAGGATTCATGCGCCCATATGATGACAAGTGCGATTGTAACTAAGGAAAAACAAAAACCATTCTAAACCTTCAATGCGAGTGAGAAATAACAATCAAAGAATCAACATTTGCATGGAACACAAATAAATAAACAACATCCAATCATTAGTGGCCTTTCATCGTGCACAACCAGATAACTCTAATATTTAGGCCATACTTTAATTAACCTTAAATTTACGAGGACGCAAGAGAGCTGGCATACACAATCTATCTAGCAATAACAAACTTGAGGCACAATTCTATTTAAAGTTCAGGCGCGTTATTTAAACAATCATTCATTAAATAGAATCTGAGGTGTGAGAAGTGAAATTCCTTCTAGGGTCCTTTATTTAGTCACACAAACATCATGTCCATGTAAACAATAACTACATTCATTCAACTTGGAAATTTAAATAAATAAATGACTAATAGAACTACATTGGTGATACCACCTTCTAACTTATGCAATCATAGAGATTATTCCCCTTTAAAACCTTTCATCTTACATCATTAACTTCCTACATCATACATCATGTCTCTATATACATTCATGATACTTTATCTCAACCAATTTACACAACATCATCAACTTTACAATCCTTCAAGAAAAAATAAAGATAATCTAAAACTACAACCTTTTTATATAAAGATTTACATCATTGGTCTAAAGCTTCAGTTAAAATAAAGTTTAATTTAATATTGCTTATGTATAGTTAAAGAAAAAATACTTATCAATCTAATATTGTTTGTACTACTTATCCTTTACGTAAAGCTTCAAACAAATAATGACTAATCTAATACAAATTAATCTAAGATTGTTTATATCCCACTTATCATTTATATATAGCTTTAAGTAAATAAAGATTAATCTGATACAACAACATGTTTATATATCAATATTTCCATGATTAAGTTTGACCTCCCTGAAATGCAAATACTGTAAACAAGGTCTAATAAAGGTGAAATTATTCAATCAATCTAGAAATAAAGGTGAAGTGTGTGCTAACTGTCACATGCACCCTCCCTTGAGTTTAATGCAAAATCTGACCTCTCTGCCATAATGTGAATTCTGAGATGAATGCAAAATCTATCACTTAAAAAATCGCTTCCAACTTAACATCACCACCATAGTAAATCATTGGTAGAAATTTTTGTTGCCACAATAATAACTTAAATGTTTTGAATGACAAAACACGGCCAGTCTAACCACTCAAGATTTCTCTGTAAAAATTTTACATCGCATTGTAGTTGTTTTAATGGAATTAAACTTAGCATGATTTAATCAAATCTTAGCAAAATCAAGCTCTGAACCACTACTCACTTGATTTATATGAATAACAGGCTGACACGATAAAAATGAGGAAGCATGAGGGAGATACAGATTCCATTTATCGAGGATTAAGTGAATTTATACAAGTTAAAAATATTGCATGAGGTTTAAACATCCATTGGCTCCGGTCTTGGGAAGGATATGAATTCAAACTCGGTCTCTAAATCCCTTGATGCTTTTTAATTTGCATAAGTAATCTCATGGATGTTCAACCAAGGGATCCACATCTAGATATGACTTGTAGCATGAGCATGGATTGACCGAATAATTTGTAACCGAGCTAGAGGAAGTGGGGACCAAAAAGTACACCTAGCGGGGCTTTGACTCTCAAATGAAGTTTACTATGACATGGTTGGTGGTATTGATGCTCTCTCTCTCTGCTCTCAAGAAGGAAGATAACTTAGGACAAGAAGGGATGTGTGCGGTACCTCTACTGTTTCTATTGGGTAAAAAAAAAATCAAAGACAACCAACAGGCTCATCTCCCAATCAAAGGAAGCTCATGATACGAGCATACAGAGTCAAAGGGGATCCCCAGGGTTTGGGCTCGAACATCGGCCTCTATTTTAACCCATTCGCATGGTTCCACCAACACCACATTCATTCGAGAGAATCTATTCCAGAGCCTCAGTCCTTAAGCGACTCAACAATGCCCACAATGGGTGCCAAGGGAGGATTCAATATGTGTCCATGAGTGGACTACTACAACAATACACTCACTAAGATAAATCGACACCAAATGAAAGGATATCAAACTGGTTATGCAGGAAACTTCAATAGATTATACCAATGTCACAGCCAAGTTTTAATCAAGGAAATCACAACCCTAAAATTTACAAAAGCTAAAGATCCCGTCGATTGTTCATCATGAATTTAGAGAAAACTGAAACATCCTAGATTGATTAAAATACTACATCTATTTAACTAGAAGTTCAGAAAAAACACAAGTATCCCAAGCATCCAATCACATCTAATTATTGGTGTACCAAGAAGGTGCACAAATAGAAAATTAACTACCTTTCAACGAAATCACACATGTACAGTATTGCCTAGATAAATATCCATATGCAGAAAATAGACAAATATTTTTCTTTTAACTCATCTACGCATGCATGCTTAGACGTTACAAAAATTCATATACATGAGATTAACTACTATTCAATACAAATTATACACATGTGTATCGTAGCCAATTGCAATTTCTCTGTAGTCATTGTCCCACATGTGCTCCATCCAGCTCTCGCTTGCCAACCGATGAGACCTCACTGGTACCTCTCAGCCAATACTCGGGGTAATCGTCTCCCCCCTAATCCCCCGAGACGAAAAGGGCTATGCACACAATACCAGAGATTTCTATGTCCCAGCTCGAATCGCAAGGTCAAGCTACCACTCGTTACCCGAGCTGAATATCCCAACTCCCACAAGAGAAATTTAGTCAAGAAAAAATTCTAGCAGCGTAACCATACACAAACCAGACGTGACCCATACTCCTCCTCCGCCAACCTTTTTATATATTTTTCAAGTGATTAGTTTCCCAAACCCTCGTTAGATTCCTTTTTATTAATTTAATTAGGACAAATTTCTCTCGTACACATGTCACCCGATCCCCTAGTTGCACCAGAAAAATGATTTATTAAATAATTAAATTTTCCAATCTCCCTCACCCACCTAAAAGAGTTCCTAAAAATGCTCCTTGGTGTCCCATTATTCCCTTACAATTCTTAAATGACTTACGCTTTACTTAAATCCTAGTTGAGTTCATAAATAGAAAGTTCCAAGGGCTAGATTCCTTACTAAGTTAGACATTCCCCTTTTTCTTTAAGTTTCCCCTTTTCTTTAGGTTTCCCTTTTTCTTTAAGTTTCCCCTTTTCTTTAGGTTTCCCTTTTTCTTTAAGTTTCCCCTTTTTCTTTAAGTTTCCCCTTTTTATAACTAAGTTCAGAATTAGCAGGTTTAGACAAAAACAACCAATTACCCCTTGTATTAATTAAACCTTTAGTAAATTTTTCACTTTAATTGTTAATGCTTGAATTTTCTTTACCCCCTTCTTGTTACATGTCTAATTAGTTTTTTTTTTGTTCAAAGGTTCTACTCATACCTAGGTTTTCAATTCACTAGGTTGGGTGACAGTTCTTAAGGGAAAAAATTTGTTATTACACTTTACTTATCACATCATTCATTTTAAGGATGACTAGGTCCTAAGGAGGCATAGTTTTCTAGGCACTAGGTTTATTAACCCACCATAGATAAAATCACGACCTGCCCTTCAGGACACACTACATGCTCCAAGGGTGCCACTCACCTCTTTTTGTTTTATTTGTGCGATGTGATCTTCAAGACGCACTACGTGCTCCAAGGGTGTCACTCGCCTCTTGAATTAAATTGGTAGATTTCAAACCCCTTGAGTCAATACTTCATTAGGTGATCTTGTGGGAGACTAAGGGCCTCTAAGGAATAAGGACCCTACCTTATTGTGTTCCCTTTAGAATCATCATGAGAGACTTTCACAGTCTTCCCTCACGACATCGTGGATATCATGAACTAGGTAATCATTAACCTACAGTTCGATCCATGATGAGAGTGCTAGTAGGCTACGGCAGGGATGTTTCCACACCTCTCCCTCAACATATCTGGTTTTCATGCGTGACCCATTTACTCCAAATGTGAGTCTAGTCGGCAAGCTATTTTCATCCTGCATACATCAATGAAACATGTCAACGATAATAATCAACATCATAATATCTAATCATATGTACATATGCCACATCAACAACATTCAAACCCTGACAGTCCACTCCTTGACTCAATCTAGAGTCCAAGGAGTTTCATCAATGTCTCAGAATCCTCTAACATCCAGAGTCTTACACACTCAAGAGAACCCATTTAATATCACATGTCGATGTAAATACAACAAAATAACATATCGTCAAATCCACAATATCTCATAATCATAATCAAAACAACCAATAGTATAATGACCCAGATCACTTGCAAGTAAGTGTCCTCAAAGAATAATTCCACTCAGTGCACGCAAGAGAGGGATGTTACATACACCCCTCTTGTTTTAAACTTCATCCCACAGTTTCACAGTATGTAAGTGCCAAAATAAAGTGTATCATAGTATCATATGTCTAGCTATCAAACACAAATGGAAACTATTGACGCATATCATATGTGTCCTCCTAGGTCATCGAGTACAGACTATAATTGTCCCACTAGACCTTGACCTAATCTACTGTTTGACGCCATAGTTGTCGAATGCGATGGTCCAAGATGCATATTGGCTCCATCGTGAGCGCACCCTTGTCTGATAACTACAAGGAACTCATGTCAATAACATGTGTAGGATCACTAACATAATGTTTCAAAATAGATACGTAAAAAACATTGTGCATGCGCCTCAAAGAATCAGGCAAGGCTAGTCGATAGGCCATGGGAACCTTCTTTTTCATGATCTCGAAGGGTCCTATGAACATAGGAGAGATTTTATCACCCTTTCCAAACTTGATTGAACTCTTATGAAGTTTCACCCACAAGAATACTCCGTCACCAACTTCATAACTATGGTCGACACGATGCGCATCGACATAACTCTTCTGTTGATCCTGCGCTTCCTTGATCCTTTGTCTTATTGTTTGCATTTGATCTTCCATTTCTTGGATCACTTATGGTCCCACCAGGACCCTATCCTCAAGACGATCCCAACTCAAAGGCGTCTGACACAATATCCTGTAAAGAAACTCGAAAGGCACCATCTTAATGGTGATTTGATAATTGTTGTTATATGCAAATTCTACCAGTGGAAAGAACTCTTCCAAATGCTTTTGTTGGTCCATCACGTACAGACACAACATATCGTCCAATATTTTGTTTTCTTGTTTGGTCTTCCCGTACTAAAGTTAAGTTTGGTTCCCAAGGCCTCTTGGAATCTCGTCCAAAATCGTCCTGTAAACACTGATCCTCGATCGAATATAATATTCTTAGGAACAACATGTAGTCTCACGATTTTGCTGATGAAAAATATAGCTATGTCAGGAGCCTGATACGTCTTATGCACAGGAATAAAATAACCACTCTTTGTTAGATTGTCAATTACTACAAAAATCGAGTCACGTCTCCTTGCCAACAATGAAATCCATCGAAATGACCTCCCATTTCGATTCTAGAATAGCGTGTGGTTGTATTAATCCTATCGGGTGTCTATGTTCAACCTTCGCCTATTAATATTGTAGACATCTTGCCACATAGTTAACTATGTCTGCCTTCATTCCCTTCCAAAAGAATAAGGGTTTAAGGTCTACCCTCATATTCGTGACTCCAGGATGAGCCATGTACACTGCTCTATGAGCCTCATTTAGGATCAAACTCCTCAACTCCTCATTGGTTGGTACATAAATTCGAATTTTAAATCTCAATAATCTATCATTTTCCACACTAAATCCCTCAAATTTTGGTAACACAATTGTGTTTTGCCTGATAAAATCCTTGACCTCTTTGTACCAGTCATCATCGTGCTGTAAATTTAGAATGTTTTCATGTAGATTTGTCTGAAGAGGAATCACCGAAAATATGTGTGGTATCTGACTCAATGCATCAGCCACTTTGTTCATTGTTCCTTTTATGTAAGTAATATCGAAATTGTACTCGCTAAGAAATTTCGACCAACATCGTTGTCGCACGTTCAAGTCATTTTGCGTAAAGATGTGTTGTAGACCATAGTGGTCTATTTTTAGTTTGAATTTTCATCCAATAAGGTAGTGTCTCCAAACTCTCAAGGCATAAATAATGGTTAACAACTCCAAATCGTGTGTCACATAGTTCTCTTCATGCCTTCTCAACTTTCTTGAGATGTAAGTGATCACTCGACCGTCTTGCATCAAGACTCTGCCTAAGACTTCCTTGGATGCATCAATGCATACCAAGAATTCCACGTCCATGTCAGAGACATTTAGTATTGGTGTTGTCGTCAACATCTCCCTTAGCCTCCGAAATGACTCCGCGCATTTCTCGGTCCATACAAACTTTTTATTCTTCTTCTACAATTTTGTAATCGGATTTTCTAAATTCAAAAAAACACTCGATGAATCGTCGATAGTATCCTTCCAAACCCATGAAGCTATGCACTTCTGGGACATTTGTCAGTGCAAGAGATTCCATAATAGCCTCTACCTTTGTTGGATCCATAGAGATACCTTTGCCAGAGATGACATGCCCTAAGTAGTGAATCTTCGATTGATAAAATGAGCATTTTGATAGCTTCCCAAACAATTTGTTCTCTCATAGACACTATAGTACCATGCACAAGTTCTCATCATGCTCCTCCCTCATCTGGGAGTAAATAAAAATATTGTCAATGAATACTTGGATGAACTCGTCTAAGTATTCACGAAACACCGCATTCATCAAGCTCATAAATACCCCTAGGGAATTTGTCCGTCCAAATGGTAAAACAATAAACTGATAATGTCAAAAACTTGTCTTAAAGGAGGTCTTAGGGATGTCATCCTCCTTGATCTATAAATGGTGGTAACTTCATCTCAAATCAATATTTGAAACCACCATCCCGCCTTTCATTTGATCAAACAAATCATCAATCCTTCACAACATATATTGATTCTTGATTGTTTCCTTTCTCAATTGATGGTCATCAATGCAGAGTCTCCACGACCCATCTTTCTTCCGAATGAAAATAACCTACGCACCCCACAGTGACACACTTGGACGTATAAGTCCTAGGTCCAAGAAATCCTTCAGTTTCATTTTCAACTCTTGTAACTTAGGGGTCGACATTCGATAAGGCGTTCTCGCTATCAGTTCAGTTCCTATTTTTATGTCGATGGTAAATTCTAATTCCCTCTCCGATGACATCCCAGGTAACTCCTTGGGGAAGATGTCTGCAAAATTTCGCACCACCGACAGGTTTTCTAGACCTTCCGCTACTCCCTTCTTGTTTAATGCAAGGATCACATAAATCTTACATCCCTTGTGCATGCTCTTTCATAGCTACAAGGAAGAGATGAACCTCAGGGAAACTCCCTAGTTCTGACTTATAATCATGCGTCTCTATCCCTCATCATCGACCAAGCTCAACCATTTCGTCTTACAGTTGAGTATCGCCTCATGCAATTCCAACCAGTCCATACCAATCACGACATCATATGATCCTAGGATCATGACGTATTGGTTGTCCCTCGTGACAAGTTCTCCCAAGTTACGACTACAACCCATAACCTTTCCTCCAACCTTTTGTTTGTCTCCTGAATCCATTTCTACAAAGATAAACTCGTCCTGTTCAATTGACTTTACCTTAATTATTTTTAGCATTGCACCAGAAATAAAACTCTTTGTAGCACCTGGATCTATTAAAATACTAAGGGTCTGGTTAGCTACATTATCTGATGTTTCAATCATAGTTGATTGGTGCTCTACCTAGCAATTATTCACTACTACAGGAATCTGATGGGCCTTTCCCAAGTCTCCCACGGTAGTGGGTCTATCTATTCCATATTCTTTGGCCCTCTCAACGTTGCAGTCACACTGGTAATGTGGCTCTCCACATGTCCAACACCCTTTCTTTGGTCTAGTACTCGTGGTACCCAAAGTAGAAGTTGATGGCCCATCGGCCTGGAACCCTAGTCTGTTCTGTTGAACAAGCCTAAACTATTGTTGATGCGGTCGACGTTGTCACTGGTGTTGTGGTCCTATGTAAGGAGTCCACTATTGAGGCATCGGTCGTTATGGTGTAATGTATGTGGATCCTCTCTGAGTGCCTCAAAATCATGGTGAATGTCTAGCCGGTGTCTGATGTTGTAGTGCACCAGATGACACATGTCTCGCTGGTATTGTTGGACTCCTGCTCTGACCTCCGCTGATAATCTCCTTGTTGAAGGAAAATCTCCCTGTGGACAGGTAGATATCCTCTTGAGAGATAGACTCTTAACTCTTATGACAAAAGACGCTTATCATGGAAACTGACTTCCTTTTAGATCTAGATAAACTGATGTATGAGGAGGAAGGAGAAAATAAGTACCTTTTACCGACATTTGTCCCTACATGCTCCAAGTTGAGATTCGATCTTTCTCTCCTCGATAAGCCTTGTAGACAAACAATGGTACAACCACTTCCTACTCTACTGATATTAGCTTGAAATAGAACTATCTATTAGAGACAAGTTCATGTGAGATTAAACACAAACTAGAAAGAAACAGGCCAAGCGTGTCATATTGATAAGAACAATGACAGAATTAACTTACAATCGTAGATGCGAATGCAGCAACTTCATCAAATCCCTTTTGTCTAACCCTTGCTAAAAAGATCCACGATTCGGATGACAGCAACTTCACTGATTACTCTCCTCCAGTTCATTCTGTGTTTCCTATGAGATCATAGGTTTCATGCTTCTAATTCTTCCCTCTTTCCACCATGATAGAGCCTGCTTATATAGGTTTAGATAGGCCTAACCTCTTGAGGTATATTTAGGGTAAGTTGGGGATTTTCCTCCTTGAGTCAGGGATATTCCCTAAGATCATGGCTGGACCAAGAGTTCGAATTCAACTACCTTCCAATATTGAAAATATCTTCCCCTTATTCTCCTCAACATACCAATTGTTGCCCAAAATAGGCAGTGCTCCCTCAAAAGGGCCATCAGAGTGCTATAATGCTCCGTAGTAGGCTTTATGGGGGTGCCAACACTCTTAAAATCAATAACACTCCTCCTGAAGGGTTGTTCAGTGTTATAAAACTCCCTAGCAGTTTATAGGGGAGCACCAATGCTCCTAAGAGAGATGTAGGGGAGCGCTCTCTTCTAAAAACCTAGATTCAATGATTCTTTCAGGTGGCAAGAGATACTTAACTTCAGTTAACCATTCCTCTTCCTTCAAATCAAGTGTTTGAGGCATTTTAAGTGTCTTCTTAATGTCATCATAAGTATGACATAGGCATCATGGCAGTATGCTTTGCTTGACACTTGTGACACTTGTGAGAAACATGTGATGCTTGTGACACTTATCAAAGTGAGTAATGTTGATGCGTAATAGATTGCCCCCCAAAGTATGAAGTTAGAAGAGGAGAACTGATAACTGAAATGATTTTTAGACTTTCAAGCAAGGGTATAGATGCGGAGAACCTGACAGAAGTTGCACACAAACATCCAAAAAATATTATGACATGTTTCAAACCCAAGGCAGGCATACCTATGCTTGGGTGATCAAGACTTGCAAGATATGGCCGCCATAAAATACACTGCGGATCCATAATTGTATTGATAAAAAGGTATAGCCACCGAGGATACAGTGTGGATCTATACTCTGATGACCTGAACTAATCGTAGCCACGAAGAATACACAGTGGATCTATGAGATGACAAGACATAGCCACGACCAATACAAGGTGGATCTATGTGACAGTGTATGTGTCCATCACAACTTGGGCAAACTATATATCAAAGTGATCACTCAACCCAGGGTCTTCTTAATGATCCTGATGTAGTACGAATCTAACCATGTGAATAGATGTCTTGACATCGAACATGGCAGAAACCACTTGATTACCAGTCAATGATGTAAACCGTTAACAAGTGCAAGGGAGATCACCATTAATGTCAATAATTCCCAAGGTACCCTAGTACATTCCAAAGAATGTGAATGGATGAGCTGGAGTCAAACATCTATGGAATCATCCGATCAGAGGTTAATGATGTAAACCTACTATCGGACATGAGGAGGCCTGCCATTAAGGCATGCAAGTCCCAAAGTACTAACTGGTTTCTAAGTCTAATTTCTGGATAATGTGTTTAATTCGACAGGAGTAGGCTTGTCGAAGGAGGGCCATGATGTATCCCCCATAAATGACATGAAACGGAAATAGAGATGTAATTGGTAGATCAAATGAACATGGACTGACATGGGTATTGAAACAAGATATTTTTGAACACTGAGGCATGACAACAGAAAACATGACATGGAACAAAACTTGATGATGCAATGGATGTTGTGACTTACGTCAGGTGACCTAGAGGAGTGAAAGAAACTCAAAGGATTGGCTCAGTGCAGAGGTTTAGTGGATTATAATGCGTGCAAAAGACAAAGTGTTGTGTTCAAGGGTGACTCTAAGAATTACTTAGTAATGTTTTCAAGAGACTACTTGGCTTGCTTCTTTCAAATTTTCCCCCATCCAGATAGACGAGTACCTCTTTTTAATTTAACGAGCTTGAGGAGGGTAACACATGATCGATATAACTCACCTTCGGTAAGTTCCTCTTCCTTTGTTTAACGAACTGGAAGAAGTAAGGGTTCAGTCCCATATGGGCCTGTCGATGTTTGTTTTAGCAAGTCCAAAGACAGAAAACTCGAGGGTTTTTCATGATTATAGAGTCTGGAAAAACACTTAAAAGAGGACTCTCTCAGTTCCTTTTTTGTACAGTTACTCTCACAAGGCCGAAAAAGAGATAAACTACCACTCAAAAGACACCCTTTCGAACCTTTTAATGAGTGTGAAAGGAAGCAAGATCACTCGACGATATTTTCATGTTTAGAGATTCTGAAAAGAGTTTAAAGGTGACTCCAGGGGGTTCCTTTTTCATGTGTCCATACGGGTCCAAAAAAGAGATAAAAGTCTACCCAGTGCATTCTTATATTTTCGAGCTCGAGAACAAAATAAGACTATGCTCATGGATGTGACAAGGTAAACAAACGATCAAAACTGCTTTGAAACCTGTAGTGTCAAAACTACAATCCAGAGGTTTAGTGAAGCTATTATATTGTTAAAGAAACCCACAAATAACTATACCTTATAAAAAAATGGAAATTTGTAAATAGTAATACAAGAAAATCCTTCATTTACCATTTCATTTGCATAAGGATTTGTAGTAGTGGAGATTCTCATTTTGGAGGTGGATCTTGTTTTGTTTGATACCAGAGATACAGTTGACCATTTCTCTCACCGTTTGGACCAGGTAGATCTTCATTTCCTCCTCTTTCAATTACATGGTTCAAAATTTGTTTTCACAACAATATTTAAATAAAAAAAATGAAGCCCTAGGTCGTCCAAAAAAGATCAAATCAGCCTCTATTCAAAATGATGGGAAAAAGACATTTGTTTACAAAAACGCTTTTAGAGGGTGGTAGCATAGATGCCAATGCCTTGATACTTGAGTAGATAGGTTGTTTTGTTAAGGAATCCATAAGAAACTCAAAAATATGCCCACGCAGCCATTGATGAAAATTATTTTAATTTAAAACATTTTATTACCGTGTAGTGATTATTGAGTAATAAAAAGGAGGGAGTGGTCACTTTTGAACAGTATGGGCAATAGATTTCAAGTTTTTTAATTACTTAAGAAATTGCCGAAAAATTGAATAATGAAATTCTTTGGTTTTTTTTTTTGTTTGTAGGTGATTTCGGCAATGACCATGATTGAGTGGAAGGAACGGGAGCATGATATCGATGATGTGGCTACTTTTTGGAGTCCTCACACGTGGGCCATATTGAGATATTGTGGCCTTCTGAAATTCTTCAAACTGCAAAAGATGAAGAAAGAGATACTTTTGCTTGAGCACATAATCAGCTTGTGGGATGCCGTAGAGCAAGGGTTTTGGATCAGAAGACAACTTCTAACCATCGAGTTGGAAGATGTATATTTCTTGACCAGCCTCTCGAAAAGAGGGGCTCCTATAGCTTTTTCCAGACAGAGAGTGCTTCCTGAGCAAGTGGATGTGTACCTTGCACGTCATTGTGTCCTAGGAGCAAGACTGGTGGGGGGTAGAATCCCCATCAAGGATATCAGAGAATTACCCCTTTGGTCTATTTTTTTTTCCATAATGAGTGTGAAAGGAAGTACTAGCGCACATCTGGCATCGAGATCACAGGTAGCTTATGGTGTATAGTGTTTGGAGCCAACACTGTTTAACTGGAGCGCAGGGTTTATTCGGAATGTGAAGGAACAGGTTTCGAGATGTAGGATGGGGCAGAAGTAGTTCGGATATGGTTCTTTCTTGGTCTCATTCTTCTTAGAGCGCATCCCCCAGATGTAGCCTCAGATTGAATTGGCGGTATGACCAGTGGGAGAACCATGGATGGAACAGTGGACTAGTCTATCTCCTAGACTAGTGGAAGAGTCAGAGTTCCGTTTCACCAGTGACTTCTTCGCTTGGCTCAGATGCCAATATATTTGGATAGAAGACTTTCCATATGCCGAGGTGGAATTTTGCAGGAGCATGTATTTAATTCTACCAGCGGGGGAAGATTTGGATGCATCAGGTGAGAGACTAAACAACACCTTGTCTAGTGTTTTTTTGTTTTAAGTTTTTAATGTATGTATATTTTTTTGGGTATGTAGAAGATTTTTTAATGGATTTATTGTTTTCAACATGCAGACAAGGGAGCAGTGTGTTGGGCTGAGATACCAGTACCGGGATGTTGTGGGGGTGCTCAGGTTGTAGTAGATCCGGGGGCACCAGTGATAGGTCTCCGGGAGGTTGAAAGAAACCTTCAAGGCCTTACGATGGTCATTCCTCCTCTACAGAGTAGAGAAGTGCCTTTACATTTATAGAGACACATTGTGGGGGTGCCTGAGAATGTTAATTCGCTACTGAGATGAGTAGTGCGCGCAGTGATATGTTATTCTTAGCATAATGTAGTGCAGAGAGATTAGAGTCTCTCTGGTGATTGTATATTTTGTATGACTTGTCGGACGATGTTGTATGGGTGTAAGACCCAAAATTTTGCTCTTCCAAATACTTTTTTAATGTAATCAAAGCATTTTCAGTCATGCTATGTATATATATACAGTTTCGAGTTTTTACAGTGCTAGAAGATTTGTAAATGATGGTGTCTTTAATGTGATGTGTTTTAATTTACATGTGATGTACAATTTGTTTTCCTTCATGAAACCTTATCTATGGGAGAGATACCGATCCATGATGTAATTAGCTAACGAATCTGAAACATTGTTGAGTTCTCTTGGAATATGTTTGTATTTGATGTAATCAAATATTCGTTCAAGATGACGAACTCGTAGGTGGAGACATAGCAGGATAGGATTACGAATAGTGTAGATACGATTAAGTTGACAGACCACGAGTTGGGAGTCTAGGTTAACAATGATATGAGAGATACCTAGGGAGGAGGCTTGGGTCAAAATTCCGATGATAGCATGATATTCTGCCATGTTATTAGTCACTGGTCCTAAGCAAATACCTCATGAACTCACCAACTTGTCATATTGGTAAATGACCCATGCTGCCAAAGCAATGTTCTGGGTGTGTCAACTAGCGCCATCCGCAAACCTGACAAAGATAGGAAAGGAAGACGTCATATGCACATGAAAACACAAGGCACAATTATGAGTGGCAAAGGTAAAGACTCGAGCACGCAAAAGAAACAGACACACCAAACTAAAATACAATAATGTAAAAAGTACACATGCTAGGTGATCTAGGCATAGTACTTTTTAAGGTAAAGCCCGTTTTGGGGCTCGCCTAGGGAGATTCCATCATAATCGACTAAATCATAGGAGCCTCTATGCATAACACATTTTACAATGTAAGGGCCATGCCACAGAGGTTCTAACTTACCTGTCCCTAGTTTGTCATGAGCCTAGTCATAGATGAGGACTAAGTCTCCTTCTGCAAAAGTTCGAGGATGGACGGATTTGTCGTATTGATTTTTTATCCGTTTTTGATGTGCCTTGTTAATGAGAGTGGCATCACGACGTGTTTCGTCCAGTTTTGTCAGATATAAGAAACGTTCTTCTTCGGCAGAAGTATGGGGTAGGAGTTCTACTTTAAGTTTTAGAGATGTAATCTCACACTCGATTGGTAAAACAACTTCGATGCCATACACTAACTGGAAAGGAGTGAACTCAGTTGTGGTTTTCATGGAACTACAGTAAGCCCAGAGAGCGGAGAAAATTTGTAGATGCCAGGATGTCTTATTTGCCACTACCATGCATTGAATCATTGTTTTGAGTACCTTGTTGATGGGTTCAACTTGTCCGTTGGCTTGAGGATAGTATGGATATGAGTTTTCATGGTGAAAACCCAACTTGGCATGCAATTCACTCATCATATGGTTCTTAAAGTGTGAACCATGATCGGTGACAATGGTGCATGGTACACCAAAACGAGTTATGATGTGGTTAAAAACAAAAAGAGATGTGGTACGACCATCGTTCAAAAAGGTAGGCATAGCCTCAGCCCATTTTGTAAAGTAGTCGACGACGACGATTATATAACCGTGCCCCCTGGTTGAGGTAGGCTTACATTGCATGAAATCGATACCCCACTTGGCGAAGGGGCCGATGGAGATAACGGGGTGCAGCGTAGTAGGGTGGGTGCATGCCTTGTTATTAAAAACTTGGCAGGGTGGGCATTTTTTGACTGCCTCAATACAATCTTTGAAAATCGAGGGCCAAAAATAGTCGGCACATAGAATTTTCTGGGCTATAGCCATCCCAGAAAGGTGACCAACATAGGCTCCAAGGTGATAGTCATTCAGAATGCATTAAACCTCTACATGATTCAAACATCGTAGAAGGATAGTATCAATACCACGACGATACAAGGTGTCGCCGACGATAAGATAACAGTGAGAATGGTGGCGAATACGTTGACGCTCTTCACAGGAGGTGTTAGGCTAGAAGCGTTGGGTTTGGAGATAAAGGAGGATGTCTCCATACCAAGGATCAGAGGTGCTGATGAGGAAAAGAGTTTCGTCAGGGAGAGAATCTCTAGGTTCAATATCTTCATCAGCATGGGGGAGGTCACAGATAAGCTCTGCAAACACCAGGGACTTTTTGGCTTTGGACTTCACAAATTCAAGATCAAATTCCTGAAGGATGACAATCCATTTAGAGTATTTTCCCTCGAGCACTTAACGTGTCAAGACATGGTACATGGGGTTTGAGTCCGCAATCATAGTGGTAGTGCGTAGTAGGATGTAATGGCGAAATATTTGGACAGCGATGACGACTGCCAGAGCCAGTTTTTCTACATGTGAATATCGGAGTTCGGGTCCAGATAGACTCTTGCTCAGGTAATATATCACATGTTCCTCACCGTTAGGGTCCTCCTGAACTAACACCATCGCAATAGTGGAAGTGGAGGCAACTAAGTAAAGGATGTAGTCCTTTGTATATTCTGGAGCGTGCAACAAAGGTGCGTGAGTCAAGGCATGCTTGAGAGCATCAAATGATCGTTGAGCGATGTCATCCCAAATGAAAGGGGTGTTTTTCTACAACAATCGCATGAATCCTTTAGTTATCTCAACGTAGTTACAAATGAAACGGTGAAGGAAGTTTTCTTTTCCTTGCAAACTTTGGAGTTGGGTCAAACTAGTAGGCAGGGGTAAGGCCATAATAGCCTTAATATTTAAGGGATCCACCCGAATCCCATCTTTAGAGACAACAAAACCGAGGAGTCAACTGGATTCGGCATCAAAAATACACTTATGTGGGTTCAAACGGATACGGTAAAACCGACATCGAAGAAAAATAGCCCATAAGTGATCAACGTGATCTGATCGATTGGATGAGTGGGCAAGTAAGCCATCAAGGTAAGGTTCTACAATATGCTTGATATCGTGGAAAGTGTATGACATGGCCCGCTGGAAAGTAGAACCAACATTTTTGAGACCAAAAGGTAGCTTTCGATAGGCAAAAGTTCCCCATGGGCAGATAAAGGTTGTCTTATGTTGATCAGCAAGTAAAATTTCAATCTAGTTATACCCAGAGAAACCATCCATAAAAGAGAAGATTACGCTCCCAGCGCAATTATCAATGATCTGGTTGATGAAGGGTGTAGGGTAGTTTTCCTTTGGATAATCCTTATTGAGATCCCGATAGTCAACACAGACACGAATGATCCCTTATTTTTGGCAACTCGAACAAGGTTGGAGACCCATTCGATCAAAGGGACAGGATAGATAAAGCCAGGTTTTAAAAGTTTCTCAACTTCTGCCTTTATGGCTATGATTTTCTTGGGATGAACCGGGCGGAGTTTCTGTCGAACAGGTTTCGCACCTGGGTAAGTCTTGATTTCATGCATGACGATTGAGGGGTCAATTCCTGGCATTTCTTCGTAGCTCCAAGCGAAGTCATCGTGGAATTATTTAAACAAAGTGGCGTAAGATACCACTTCTTCAGGTGTGCAATTAGCACCAAGGTTAATGTTTTCCACAACGCCTTCTTTGATCGAAATGTCAATAACGATCGTAGTATAGATATTACCCATATTCCCCTCAAAAAGAGTATCTTGTGTGAGGATGGGAAATTGTGGAGAACTGGTAACATCAGGAGGGAAGACAGAGTGTATGTCTTTGTGAATTTCTTCTAGAGGTGGAAGAAAAGAGGATTGGTGATGGTTATCATCCCAAGGTACATCATCGATACTGAGAATTTCCATTATAGATTCGTCGGAAGGAAAAATGTGGGAAATGTAATCGATTGTAGATGATAGGGAATCCAACCATGACGGCATCGAGTAGGCATCGGGTGCCAATAGATGGGGGTTTTCCAAGGAGGGAGAGGCATATTGAATAGCTACGTATGTGGCCTCGGCTGGGCTAAGTGGCATGGTGTCACCTAGCACATCGAATTCCATAGGACTAGGTACAATCCAAGGGTCAGATGATTCCAAAGATTGATAAGCCATAGTCAAAATCATATTGACGGTGGCAGTATGATGTGTGGTGGGTGGAAGTGGTGTAGAGAAGGTACCCATAAGGCTAGAATCTTTCAATAATACAACACCAACTCTTTCATATGTAACTTTATGGTCTCCCAAAAAAGGAATGTTCTTGGTAACAGCGGGGGCACAAGCATCGGGTGTACAGAAATCTAGTTGGTCGATAGTGACAATTTTTCCTTGATGGGAGAATTGTACACATCGAAACACTGATGAGGTGACATCAGTCATTGCGTAGAACCAACTTCTTCTGAGTAGTAGGTTGTAATCAAGGGGGGAATTGGCCACCTCGACATCAACAGTAACAGTTTTTCCGCCCAACTGAACGACTAAGGATTGCAAAATTCCATGAGGATGAAAACCTCTCCCATCGAAAGTGTGTAACATCATAGGGGATTTGTTAAGGGTGGGTGATTTCAAGCCTTTCCAACAAGCCAAAGACATGACACAAGTAGAGGCTCTCTCATCCAATATAGTTCGGTGGATTTGTTGGTTGTGAACAACAACATCGATTTGAAAAGCTAGTTGGTGGGAGAGTCGAGGCTGATGGTCATCCAGATTAAACATGAGGTTATTAGATGACTTAGGATCGAAAGTTCTGATGGTAGCCAAGAGAGTTCTACATTGACTGGGACAGTGTTGTAGAACTTCCAAAGTAGACATAACACACGGTGCTTGAGCCAAATATTCAACGATGTTGTAGTTTTAGGTAGCTCGTGAACTAGGATTAAAGGTAGATTTCTGGATAGTGCTCTTAGGAGGGCATAATATGGATTCAAACGAAAGTTTCTTGATCTGAAGTAGCCCGGACGGAGGGCTAGCAGACAGAGGACCAACGGAAGATGGTAATGGGTCTGGTAAGGAACCGTTAGTGGTATTCGGCTTATCAGGTTTAATCGGTGTGTCATATGTCGTAGTGTGAGTGGTCAGATTAATCCCATTAAACATGTAAATGTGGGCACTTGTCGAGGCCTCATCATGGGATTGGTTGGAACTGCCCCCTGGAGTGGGGGTTTGAGCAACCAAAGATTGTTGTTGTGGAAAAGGCTGGGTAAGCACAGTGGGTTGTGAATTTCTCTTAAAAATCTTGGCCACTTCATTGCGATGTGGACAGTCTCAGGTGTAGTGATCATCACCACAAATGAGACATGGGAATTTCAGTTTCTGTTGTGGTTGTTTACCGACAGAAGGGGTTTGAGGTTGATTTTTTGGTTGTTCATTGTTGTTGCTTTTCTTCGGTTTATTTCTTGCTTTCTTCTTGCCTCCAGATTGTTGTGAAGGGGTCGATTGGACCGTATTCACCTCAGAGACCTGAGTTTGAGGGGAGGTAGAAGAGGGTGTGTTCGAACTGGGAGTAGACATAAAAGCAGACCACTAGGTTGTTCCAGTCGACTGGGAAGTAGATTGGGTTTTGACAGACCCAATGACTCCATCCGCGTGCGAGGCAGATGATGGTTTGGATGGATTAGTAGTGGCATGGGTAGCATTTGGTATCAATTCATACAGAGTACCAGATTGTGAATAAACCAAATCTAAGTACTGAGCTCGAGCAATAGATTCTTCCTCGGTGACTACACCACCCATAGAAACATCATGAGCGATCTGGGGTAATAGTGATTTAGTGAACCATTCCGCTAATAATTGGTCATGAATGACCACTTTGATTAACCTTCGTCATCATCTCCTTTCATGAATATGATTAGAAATATGTATGGAGGTTGTCTGACGAAGGGAGGTCAATAGTTCGGTACCCATCTCGTATCGAATGGGTAGTTGGAAGTGTGTGAGGAAGGACATGGAAAGGGAGTTGAAGCACGTGGTAGTTCAATATACCACTTTGTTGCAGAACCCGTAAACGTTCATTGGAAAATACGCAAACATATAGAATCATCCATGAGGGAGTTCGATGAACACCACAAATGGAAAGTAATCACATGGTTGTTTGGGTCTTCTTCGAACTTTCTGTTGAATTTTGGAATATCAAAAGGAAGTTTAGCTGGAATAGCTGGCCAAACCAGAGAATGAAAAATAGGATCATTCGTTAACCGAGACAAGTTTGGGAGATCCAGAGTCGCTAGGAAAGGTATTTGTCAGTTAACCTGTGGGTGATATTGGTGTGGCATAGGAACACCAATAGGACCATACACTAGGTTAGGTGGGTAATTGTAACCAGTGGGTCCTCTTGTATAAGGTTGGTGTTGACCAGGGTACACATGATTTGAGGGGGTTTGAGAAACATGTGCGAGCGGAGGATAACCGGATGGGTTTTGAGGATTATAAGCCAGATTTGGCATTTGTCCATAAGGAGGATATAGATGAGTCCCTTGAGGGGGAAGAGGTTGTTGTGGATCTTGGGGATTGTGTCCCCTTGAGAACTGTGGGTTTCCTGGAAAAGGGATATTCCATGGATTGGGCGTGGTAGACACATTTTGTCCATATGGTTGATGGTAGGCTCTGGATTGAGTTTCCCCCCCAGCATAAGGGTTCCCTCCAAATGGAAGTTGTCCTCCGGTGGGAGGATGCCCCCCATATTGAGGTGGAGTTCCTGGAGTTTGGGAACCAGACGTAAACGACTGACTGGTGCTGCTTAACGGGTTAAAGCCACCAAGACCGGTCCCTCCGGGTTGTTGTATAGGTATAGAACTTACAGGCATAACTTGGGTAGTAGTGACAACAGAAGAATTCAGTGCTCTATACCCAAAAGGGAGTGATGATGAAGGTCTAGGTGTTAGTGGTGTGCCAATTACAGCTTGGTTAGCCACCACATTACCAGCGGGAATAGTTAGAACGTGAGGGACCATTATAGAGTGGGTCGTCTAGAGAGAAAAAGTGGACCTTGGGCCAACGGATGATGTGTTCGGATCAACGAATGGTGTAGATGAAAAAATGGTAGTACCAGTAAAATGATTTAAGGGTATGGTGTAGGTAATAGGCACATCGACACCTATTCCTATTCCATAAATATCCCACACCATGCGTAGTGGACTTCGAACAATGTTTGTGGTCCAAAAGGGGTCTTCAACTAGAGGGTTTGAATGAGACCCAGTCGGAACGTCAGAAGGATTGACAACAACAAATTCACCAGCTGAATTCAGTTGGAGAACATGTCTCTCATATCCCTCAGGAATGCGGAAAGCCTCTGGAGACTCTAAAACAATTCGAAAATTCTCTAAAGAGGTGGGAACTTCTTCTTGGGAGGTTATAGTGTCGTGAACCTCGCTCTATTGAGGAGATTCCTCTATAGAATGAGGGGGTAAAGGGGTAGTCTCTTCCATATTTTCTGGAGGAAGTCCCTGTAGCCTACGCGAACGACATGGAGGGTCGATGTTGGCGAAAAAGAGGCAGCAAAAAAAATCTATGGCCAACTACCGAAAAGAAGAATCATATGCTAATAGAATCTAGGAATCACAACCAAGAAAACAAAACCTTCTCTCGATGACCGTGCTAGTTGGTGATGAAATCCAATGTCGCATGATCAAGTCAAGAAGGGGCGGGGATATGGTGAAATAGTTACAATGGCAACCTGCTTAACATACTTTCACCTTGGTGCAAGCTTCCACACAGTAATTGTGGATTTACCCTCCAAGGAGCCTGAGTGAGTTTGACCAATGTCTATTCCAAGTACAGTGAGACTTCCCTTCACTGTCACCTTGTGTAAGACCCTAAATATTATGGCCACTAAGGTTACCAATTCGCAGTCAGCCCCTGGAAGGGTATAGTCGACAGTCCAGTCCGAACGTACGGGCAGGGTATCTAGCCCGAAATCAACTTGAAAGGATTCCACTCAACATTGTGGGTATACCTTTAAGCGATCCCCATAATACGATCTGACTACTACAATCAGTCAAACCACGGAGGGATAATCTCTGTAGCTTTCCCGAGTGCGACCTCGTGTGTAACCCCTGTGTGAGAGGGGGATCCCAGGAAAACTTATATGATAGTTGGATTTTACTCTCCCTAGCTCAGGATGCTAATGTTTGTTTTGGAAACTTTGGAGAGTTATGCTCATAGCCTAATCCAAAGTGCTAATCCTAGTCTACTGTTGGTGGAGGATCCTAGAAAAAAAATGTTCTAGATAGTTTTTAATTAGCGTTCATTTTATAATTGTTCTTTACTCAAAAGGGGTGCATGAAAGTGAACTGGATGGAATGATGACTCAATCCCCCAAAAACGCATCAAAGATGATAAGAAGTCATTTCTTTTCAATGAATGTCTATTTAAGGGAGAGAGAGAGAGAGAGTTATTTTCACTAGCAAACACTAATAAGGAATGTCCTCAAACAAATGTTTTTCAATCAAATCCAATGTGGTGCTAAAAAATTTTGGAAATGTCTTCTAATATGCAAATCAATCACTAAGATGTCTCTTTATTGTTTCTGTTTGAATAATGATTAATTCAAAATGACACTTCTCCTGCCAATTAACCGTTTGGATCAAGGAAACTCAGACAAGCATAAGCAGGTTTGGTACAAACAATACACCCTCTTGTTGTGATAAAAAACAAGAAGAAAAAAGAAAACAAAGAAAATCAATAATTTTACACAAAAGAGAGATGTTCCAGAACGATGACCTCAAAAGAGAATATTTGTAGACTTTTGATGTCCTTCACCAGAGTTTTTTTTCTCAGTCAGATAGGAGAGAAAATAATAGATCGATTTTAAACTCCCAACAATAGAAATAACCCAAAAAATAATGAAGGAGGCCACAAAATATGAACAACAAGGTGTTTGTTACTTAAAAGGAAGGATGTCAAAGTTCAGTGGGAAGAAGCATTGACTCACACAGAGGCTCAACAAGTGAAACACAGAGACTGGACCCTAGAAAAATCAATTCTGGAAAGGTTTTTTGCCAAAAGAGAGTTGGTGCTCTGGTGTAAGAGGCACCAAGCATTATATCACTCTGTCTAACACATCCAGGGATCATTGACACTCTATTAACATAGCCACAGGGGCGCCAAGCTTAAAAATCTCATGAAAATGTCCAAAAACCCAAAATTTCAGTCAAATTTTGGCAATCAAGCTAAGTGTGATGGGGTAAGGAGTCAATCAACACATGAAATCAAGAAAAAAAGGGGTGAACAAGTTCTAAAAGAAATTAAAGGGTAAGACAAGGTCTCTAAGGAAAAATCAAAACCAAAAGTTTTGAATCGATTCTCCCCAGTGGAGTCGCCAGTTTCTGTTGAAGGAAAATCTCCCTGCGGACAGGTAGATCTCCTCTTGAGAGCTAGACTCTTAACTCTTAAGACAGAAGATGCTTATCATGGACACTGACTTCCTTTTAGATCTATATAAACTGATGTATGAGGAGGAAGGAGAAAAGAAGTACCTTTTACCGACGTTTGTCCCTGCACGCTCCGAGTTGAGCTTTGATCTTTCGCTCCTCGATAAGCCCTGTAGACAAACAATGGTACAACCACTTCCTACTCTACTGATATTAGCTTGAAATAGACCTATCTATTAGAGACAAGTTCATGTGATATTAAACACAAACTAAAAATAAATAGGCCAAGCATGTCATATTGATGAGAACAATGACGGAAGTAACTTACAATCGTAGATGCGAATGTAGCAGCTTCATCAAATCCCCTTTGTCTAACCCTTTCTCAAAAGATCCACGATCCAGGTGACAACAAATTCACTGATTACTCTCCTCCACTTCATTGTGTGTTTCCTACGAGATCATAGGTTTCATTCTTCTAATTCTTCCCTCTTTCCACCATGATAGAGCCTGCTTATATAGGTTTAGATAGGCCTAACCTCTTGAGGTATCTTTAGGGTAAGTTGGATATTTTCCTCGTTGAGTCAGGGATCTTCCCTAAGATCATGGATGGACCAGTAGTTCGAATTCAACTTCCTTCCAAGATTGAAAAGATCTTCCCCTTATTCTCCTCAACAGACCAACTGTTGCCCAGAATAGGTAGCGCTCCCTCAAAAGGGCCATCAGAGCACTATAGCACTCCCTAGTAGGATTTAGGGGGGTGCCAACACTCTTAAAATAAATAGCACTCCTCCTGAAGGAATTTTCAGTGTTATAATGCTCCCTAGCAATTTATAGGGGAGTGCCAATGCTCCTAAGAGAGATATAGGGGAGCACTCTCTTCTAAAAGCCTAGATTCAATGATTCTTTCAGGTGGCAAGAGATACTTAACTTCAGTTAACCATTCCTCTTCCTTCAAATAAAGTGTTTGAGGCATTTTAAGTGTCTTCTTAATGTCATCATAAGTATGACATAGGCATCATGGCAGTATGCTTTTCTTGACACTTGCGACACTTGTGAGCAACATGCGACACTTGCGACACTTATCAAAGTGAGTAATGTTGATGTGTAACACTCCTCCTCTTCTATGAGGTCCTTTTGGACATCATCATGCAATTTTTGAGGCATCATAATCCTTACCTTTTCACAAATGATGATGTTAAGTCTGAACATGAACTTGTTGACCTTAAGTTTCTTGATATTCAGGTGCAGAGCATACCGAAGCAGCTCCATGAAACGGGGCTCGTACTTGGGCACCATATGACCGCACTGTCACAAGGCGTTGAAATATTTGAGATGACACTTAATGATTCCTTAGATAGATACCTCTCACATAATCGTTCCTCGAACAGTTCCCATGACACGTCTTCGACTTCCATGTTCAATTATGGTAGGAGCATCTTCCAACACATAGAAGAGGGATCCCCTTCAGTTGAAATATTGCTAGGTGGAACTTCATGTTGGAGGTATAGTCACGATGTGAAAATCACATCTCCATATTCTCCAACCATTCCTCGATGGCTGCGTCATCTGGGGCACCAAAAAACTCAGGAAATTTTACCTTCTTGAGTTTGCGGTGAATGCTACCAATACCTACCGGAGTGCATGGTGGACCCTTGGGAGGTGTCAGCGCCCTCACCTCATCTCTATCCAAATGACTAATCAGTGCCTTAGACATCCACTGAAAGGACCTCATCATCTCAACCTCATCACCCACAACTATTTGATCCTGCCTAATAACCTGTTTGTCTCCTTGGGGGTTAGACCCCTTAGGCATGGATTCTACTGTGAGCATCACGCCCCATCCCCTAACACCTCGTCGTCTACCTCCGTGACTTCCTCTAACCATGATTTACCTACACAAATACAAATCAATTTAATTATCAACATTATAATCAAATATCTAATCAACATAAGCCGTAGTGATCCCTAGTCGCGGGTCGAACCGGATTTGATACCATATGTAACGACTACGTCATTACGACAACATGTGATGCATAACAAGTGCAATTTTTTTTTATAACCATGAAGGTATTAATGACAATTGTTGATCAACACAACTCAACAATGAACAGAATGCACACAATTCAAGAAACAGAACACAAACATAACGATCTAACAAACTAGCACATCATGCAGATGGAAGCAACATATGAGATTCAATGAGATGAAAATAAAAATGACTACCCGCCCATCCTACCCTGCAAGGTTAAGACCTCTAGGACACATAAGCAACGCTCAAGCCCATGTTCCCATCGATTTTGACCATTTAAGGTCTCAAGGCTGGCGACTGTTCTGAGGAACAAGAAGTTGTCTACATCCCTCATGAAACAAGCAAGAAAAATCCTACTAAGATAAGGAAAATCATCAGACCAACCCAACGCAACCAACATCAACAAAACAAGTAACTAGGACCTTCACGGCGAGGGAGAACACTCACAATAAAACATTACAGAGAAAGGTGCAACATCAATTCTAATAGCGACCATCATCATCAAGAATCACAAGACCCAAGCTCATTTATCATAGGCACTTATCGATCAATGTGTGCAATGGTTCACTCATAAGGATTCATGCGCCCCTATGACAAAAAGCACAATTTTAACTAAGGTGCAACAAAAACCATTATAAACCTTCAATGTGAGTGAGAAATAGAAATCAAAGAATCAACATTTTCTTGGTGCATAAATAAATAAACAACAACTAATCATTAGTGGCCTTTCATCGCACACAACTAGATAACTCTAATATTTAGGCCATACCTTAATTAACCTTAAATTTACGAGCATGCAAGAGAGCTGACATACACAATCTATCTAGCAATTACAAACTCGAGGCACAATTCTATTTAAAGTCCAAGTGCGCTATTTAAACAATCAATCATTAAATAGAATATGAGGCATGAGAAGTGATATGCCTTCTGGGGTCCTTTATTTAGTCACACAAACATCATGTCCATGTAAACAATAACTACAATCATTCAACTTGGCAATTTAAATAAATAAATAACTAATAGAACTACATTGGTGATACCACCTTCTAACTTCCGCAATCATAGAGATTATTCCCCTTTAAAACCTTTTATCTTACATCATTAACTTCCTACATCATACATCATGTCTCTATATACATTCATGATACTTTATCTCAACCAGTTTACACAACATCATCAGCTTTACAATCCTTCCTGTAAAAATAAATATAATCTAAAACTGCAACCTATTTATATAAAGCTTTACATCATTCGTCTAAATTTTTAGTTAAAATAAAGTTTAATTTAATACTGTTTATGTAATGTTCAAGAAAAAATACTTATTAATCTAATATTGTTTGTACTACTTATCCTTTACGTAAATATTCAAACAAATAATGACTAATCTAATACGAATTAATATAAGATTGTTTATATCCCACTTAACATTTATATAAATATTTAAGTAAATAAAGATTAATCTGATACAACAACATGTTTATATATCAATCTTTTCATCATTAAGTTTGACCTCCCTAAAATGAAAATATTGTAAACAAGGTCTAATAAAGGTGAAATTATTCAATCAATCCATAAATAAAGGTGAAGTGTGTACTAGCTATCACATGCACCCTCCCTTGAGTTTAATGCAAAATATGACTTATCTGCCAGAACTCGAATTCTAAGATGAATGAAAAATATGTCACTTACAAAATCACTTCCAACCTAACATCAGTGCCATAGTAAATCGCTGGTAGAAAGCTTCACTTCCACAATAATAAATTAAACATTTTGAATGACAGAACACGATGAATCTAACTGGTCAATATTTATCTGTAAAAATTTCACGTCGCACTGTAGTTGTTTTAATGGAATTAAACTCAGCATGATTTAATCAAATCTTAGCGAAATCAAGCTTTGAACCACTACTCACTTGATTTATATAGCTAATAGGATGAAACGATAAAAACGAGGAAGCATAGGCAAGATACAGATTCCATTTACTGAGGATTAAGTGAATTTATACAAGTTAAAAATATTTCCTGAGGTTTAAACATCCATTAGCTCTGGTCATGGGCAAGATACGAATTAGAACTTGATATCTAACTTCATTTCTGATTTTTAATCTACATAAGTAATCCTGTGGATGTTCAACCAAGGATCCACATCTGGATATGAATTGTAGCATGAGCATGGCTTGACCAAATAATCTGTAACCGAGCTAGAGGAAGCGGGGACCGAAAAGTACACCCAGCGTGGCTCTAACTCTCAAATGAAGTTTACTATGCCACGATCGGTGGTACTGATGCTCTCTGTATGCTCTCAAGAAGGAAGAGAAGCTAGGACAAGAAGGGATGTGCACGATACCTCTACTATTGCTACTGGGTAAAAAACAAGTCAAAGACAACCAACAGGCTAATCTCCCAAGCAAAGGAAGTTCATGATATGGGTGTATAGGGTCAAGGAATATCCCCAGGGTTTTGGATCGAACATCAAACTCTCTTTTAACCCATTTTCATGGTGCCACCAACACCAGAGTCAACTGAGAGCATCTATGCCCGAGCCTCAGTCCTCAAGCGACTCAACAAAGCCCACAATGGGTGCCAAGGGAGTATTCAATACGTTTTCACGACTGGACTACTACAAAAATACACTCGCTAAGCTAAATCAACAACAAGTGAAAGGATATAGAACTAGTTATGTAGGAAACTTTAGTATATTAGACCATTGTCACAACCAAGTTTAATCAAGGAAATCATAGCCGTAAAATTTACAAAATCTAAAGATCCTACTATCGATTGTTCATCACGAATTTAGAGAAAACTGAAACATTCCAGATTGATTAAAATACAAGAACTATTAACAACAAGTTCAGAAAAAACACAAGTAGCCCAAGCATCTAATCACATCTAATTACTGGTGTTAACTCCCAAAATAGCACCGTCATTTTGGTCAGGTTTTACGGTGGATAGCATGGTTATTGATGGTTTCCTCATTTCATTGTTGAGTCTTTTAGCTGCAAAATTTTAGATTTTGGTTTGACTTAAATTTGGATTGTAAAGTCTTCTTTTTCAAAATTGTCATTTTTTACTTTCCACAGCTAACTTGTTTTCAAAGGTTCATTGTGCGCTGTGGAAAGTGCCCACTTTCAACAGCTAAGGAGATTGTTTCACCAGTTGGCGCGCTGTTGAAAGTGTCAAATCTTGAAAGGTTCTTAAATCAGTTCTCTAGTGGCGCGTTGTCAAAGATACATGCTTTCAACAGCTAAGGAGGGTCTTCTACAAAGTGGCGCGCTGTGGAAAGTGCATACTTTCCGCAGCTAACAGG